>JAVJIF010034281.1:0-107275 GCA_038442645.1 Agave tequilana | reverse complement strand
ATCCGGATCTGCATCGACTTCCTCGATCTAAACGAGGCCTGCCCAAAGATGAGTTCCCGTTGCCAATCACAGATGTCATGATTGACAATACATGCGGGTTCGAGCGAATGTCCTTTATGGACGGATTCTCAGGGTACAATCAAATCAAGATGTACCCTGACGACGAGAAGCATACCTCCTTCAGGACACCTCTAGGAGTATACTGCTACACCGTCATGCCCTTCGGACTAAAGAATGCAGGGGGGCAACATACCAAAGGGCTATGAATGCCATTTTCCACAGCAGATACGCAAAACGGTGGAGTGCTATGTCGATGAACATCGCGGTGAAAAGCCGCAATACAGGAGATCACATAGCGGATCTAAAAGCGGTCTTTGACATCATGCGGGCTCATCAATTGAAGATGAATCCCACCAAATCATTCCTGGGGGTAGCCAGCGGCAAATTCCTAGGGTTTGTTGTAACCTCTACCGGAATTCATTGGACCGGAGAAGGTTCGCGCCATTCAGGAAATGCAACCTCCAAGAAGCCTCAGGGAGCTCAGAGGATTGCAGGGGACGACTGGCATACATCCGCAGATTTATTTCAAATCTCTCCGGAAGATGCCAACCCTTCGCTAAGCTGATGAAGAAGGGAGTCTCGTTCATATGGGACGACGCTTGCCAGCAAGCATTCGAGGAGATCAAACGATACCTCACCCAACCACCAGTACTTGCAGCTCCGGTATCCGGGAAAGCCCTTCCTGGTGTACGTCCGATCGATGGATCATTCTTTGGGAGCTCTACTAGCTCAGAATGATGACCAGGACGAGAACAAGCGATCTATACCTCAGTAGAACAATGATCGGGGATGAACATCGGTACAACCCGATCGAGAAGGAGAGGTTTGGCCTTGGTGTTCGCTATTCAGAAAATGCGACACTATCTGATAGGCCAAACCATAAATGTCATCTCAAAAGTCAACCCCCTGAGGTTGCTTATGACAAAGCCTTCATCATTGAATGGCCGGCTGGCGAAATGGGCTATATTGCTCTCTCAATATGAGATGCACTTCTGCCACAGAAGGCCATTAAAGGACAAGCGGTGGCGGACTTCTTAGCTGAACACCCAGATCCGAGGGTAGCCAAACTTTATGAGGATCTCCCAGATGAGGTCGCTGAAGTATGCCTGACTCAGGCAACATTCGAAGGACAAGTGTGGCAACTTTTCTTCGATGGTGCATCAAGGGCAAGCCCAAAGGGACACACAGTAGCGGGGGTAGGAGGATAGTACTCGTCTCCCCACAAAACTACGTGATCCCCCGGGCTATCTCGTTAACCGAAACCTGTTCCAACAATGTGGCGGAATACAACGCTCTCTGATTGGGATGCAATTCGCCGATGAGATTGGCGTTAAAAATCTCGAGGCGTACGGTGACTCCAAACTCATCGTCAGCCAAGTTCGTGGAGAGTATGAGGTCAGGCATGAAGATTAGTACCATACTACAACGCGACAATCCACATGGCGGAAAGTTTTCAAACTTCTACATTGACCATGTGCCGCGAAGCCAAAATGCGCATGCAGATGCCCTCGCATCTCTCGCAGCTTCCCTAGCTCTCCCAGCAGGAACAATGGAGAAAGTATTCGTCTATAGCCACGACCTTATACTGTCCAAAAATTTCCCCCGGAAAACTACCCAGGGTCAACAGGAGATCGTCGCGGTAAAGAAACACTTGAAGTGTCAACCGCTCCAGAACTTAAAGACTGGCGATTTCCCTAATTGATTATGTCTTATACGGCATCCTGCCTGAAGACGCCAAAGAGGCGGCCGCCATTCGGAGGAAAGCCCCCAAATTTTACTATAATGCGATCACGCGAACACTGTACCGTCGATCGCATGACGGGATCCTGCTCGGTGCCTCTCATCAAAAGAAGCCCGTGAAGTGTTGAAAGAAGCCCACGATGGTACGTGTGGAGCTCATCAACCTGGCCCGAAGCTGGCAAACAGACTCCAAAGATTGGGGTACTACTGCCCAAAATGGTCGCCGATGCCGTCGCTTACGCCAAAAAGATGTCATGCCTGTCAAATACATGGCGATTTCATCCATCAGGCACCAGGGTACCTCCACTCTACGACCTCTACTTGGCCGTTTGAAATGTGGGGGATGGACGTGGTCGGCCCCATCAGCCCACCATCATCGAAAGGACATCGGTTCATTCTAGCAATAACCGATTACTTCTCCAAGTGGGCCGAAGCTGTTCCTCTAAAAGAGGTAAAATCGTCTAACGTGATCAAGTTCGTGAAACATCACGTTATCTATCGCTTCGGTGTGCCTCGGCGGATCGTCCATGACAATGGACCCCAGTTCATCAGCCAGGCTTTCCAGAGATTCTGTGCCAAGTTCAGAATCCAGAGTGTGTCTTCAACAGCATACTATCCTCCCGCCAACGGCCTCGCGGAAGCTTTCAATAAGACTATTGGCAAAGCTTCTCAAGAAATTCGTCTCGAAAAGTCAACGAGACTGGGACGATAAGTTGGGTGAATGCTTATGGGCATATCGCACGACCGTGCGAACCCCAACTAAAGCCACGCCATTTTCCTTGGTGTACGGATGTGAAGCTGTCCTCCCACTGGAAATTCAAATTCCATCTCTACGCGTCGCCCTGACCGCCGAGATGACGACAGAGGAGAAGTATCGACAGCGACTCCAAGAACTGGAGGCCTTAGACGACAAGCGTCTGCAGGCCCAGCAGCAGATCGAGCTTTATCAAGCTCGCATCACCAGAGCTTCAACAAGAAAGTCAGACGCGAACTTTCAAGAAAGGCGACCTTGTCTTAGCCGTCCGGAGACCCCATGGTCATGACGCACAAGACGAAGGGAAAATTCCAACCCAAATGGGAAGGACCATTTGTAGTAGAGTCGGTCTACTCGAATGGATCGTATCGTCTCATAACCTCTAATGGCGATACACTCATGATGCCAATCAATGGCAAATTCCTGAAGAAATACTATCCCTAGATGGTGTTTTTCTGCCGATCAAGTTAATACCACACCTCTGATCAAACATCCGACGCCTTCGACGGCTAAGGATAGAGGAAAACGTTGGTCATTTAAGCCCAACATAAATCCTCGACAACTCATCATGCTGAGGGGAATAGCATGGCTAGCCCAACTCAAACGGTAGTTGGTAAAGGCATCTCAAATCCGTTGATAGCTGAGGGTTTGCTAAAAATCCTAAGTGGACCTGATTCCACTCTCTCCTCCAAAATCTCTTACCAATTCTCATCCATAGAATGGTAGGACCACAAAATGCAAACATTACTACGTTAAACACTATACCTCTGGTAATGAATACTCCTTGTCAGTACAAGCCCCGCTTGTTACCTTTACATAGAGCAGCAAACTTCAAAATTGCCAAGTTAACACTATACCTCTGGCATTTCAAATTCCACTTGTCAATTCTCATCAATAGAATGACAGGTCCTCAAATTGCTCCTATCAAGAGCCAATCTTGTCAAGTTAATATCACACCTCTGACAAACTACTGTTTAAGTTAACATTACACCTCTAAGCAGTATACCAGGTGCCCGTCAAGTTAATATTACACCTCTGACAGTCACCCTTTCTTCAGACTTCCATATCGAAGTTGAAATGGACGATGCCAAGTTAACACTACACTTCTAGCATCCGAGTCATTGCTAAGTTCAACAATACACCTATGGCTATGACCTTTCCTCGACTTCCTTAAGCCGAGACGGACGATGCCAAGTTAACATTACACTTCTAGCATCCGAGTCATTGCTAAGTTCAACAATACACCTATGGCTATGACCTTTCCTCGACTTCTTCAAGCCGAGACGACTAATGCCAAGTTCAACATTACACCTCTAGCATTACCCTCACTGTTAGTTAAACATCACACCTATGACAGTGACACCCTCAGTTTTCTCTTATAAAACTGAGATGATTGATGAGTTAAGTTAACATCACACCTCTAACTCATGTCCTTGTCAAGTTAACATTACACTTCTGACAAGACTATTTCCAACCGTTAAGTTAATATCACACCTCTAACGGTAAGGACTTCCCTAGATTCCCCGCGAGTCTAGTTTCATTTGATATTCTCCCCAACAGAATATCGAATTCATTCTGGAGGCATTGTTGGTTAACATTACACCAATAAACAATGTTTCCATCAACATCCCCAGCTGATCTGAAATCAAGTTAAGCACAAATCCTTGATAAAAGTTCATCTTTCCCGGGGGTACGAACTCCACCTGTCACTTTCTTCCACAAAGTGGCAGGTCCACCAAAAATCACCTCTGTCAAGTTAAGCTTACACCTCTGACAGTGTCATGAAAGTTCTTGGAACAAGATCTTTCCTCAATACTTTTGACTTATTAAGATTATGATTATAATTTTGATAAAGATCAAAAGACTTCCTTGCTCCTACATGTCCAACCAAAGGCAAAGAGTTCGAGACAAAAGAAGTAAAAAGGAGGGTGTCACTTTTATTTATATCCAAAAATATGAAAGTGATACAAAAACGCTCTCTTATACAATAAGATTGAGCGTTACAAAAAAAAAGGGGGAGAGGAGAAGGCTAAAAATCTCGATCTGGTAGAGAACGGATGCGCTCCCTGAGACGATGCATCTCATGCTGACGTGTCTTCTCAGCCTCCATCATGGCCTGGACCCGCAGCTCCTCTTCAGATAGGCAGGGTTTTTCAGCCAGCTGGGCTCGCAAAGTCTCCAATCTGGAGAGATGAACGGACTGGCTCTCTTCAGCCTGTGCCCTCGCAGCCTGCTGCTCTTCTAGCTTCTTCTTAAGAGCGACGAGCTTCTCTTCATTGACAGCTAGCATGGCTTGGGCTTTAGCAATAGCAGCCCGAGCATTGGTAATAGCAAGCTCTGTGGTCTGCATGACGAGCTCAGTTTCCCCTGAATCCTCAATCAGCTTTTGACATTCAGCCTGGGAACGTTCAAGGTTACTGACCTCTTCAGCAATTTGCATTTCCACTTCCTGTCGCTCTTGCCTTTGGGCAGAAAGGAGGCTATCCAGGATGACTTGGGTTTCGTGGAGGGAGTCAGCTTCGTCTAAAGACTTCAGCTCTTTCAGGTCACTCTCCAATTGATCCACCACCCGCATACATGCCTGAGAAGAGGAGGGCCCCCGACTAGCTCGATGTTCTCGGCCACATTCCCGAGAAATCTCCGGGCAAAGTCAAAAGAACGACGCCCAGAAAGGATAAAGTCGATGCACGATCGCATCGCTTCAAAGAACTGCCGCACCGTACTGCGCGTCAGGAAGTCCACGCTGTCATCACCCGGAACGCTCCCCGACCCCCTTTCTATCTCAGAAGAAGGGATGTAAGCCGGCTCTTTTTGCACAGAAGTCATGCTGACTGTTGATACGGCAAGAGCGGAACCGGCCACTGGTGCTTCCAGAGGTGCTATCCCTGCGGGAACTTCCGCGACCAATGATGGAGTGGCAAGCACGATTTCCTCAGAAACTTCATTTGAGACTTGAGCCGTGCGATCTTCTGGGAGTGGACCTGCCTTCACCTGGACCTCCTCGACCTCAGCAGTGGCTTCCTCCTCTGGCAGAGTGGAAGGCTCCCCAGTCTCAGCAGCTGCCCCCTCTGAAGGCATCTCAGCAGTTGAGGCCTCAATACCCTGGGGTCCGGTCAACTCTCTCACCATCTCATCAATATGTGAGGAGGTTATAGCTCCGACGTCTCCGGCTGGCCCTACAATATAAAATGAAAAACGTCAAGGCATTTTCTTCAACATGCAAAGAAAAATTGGACAGAAGGTGGAAAAGGTACCTTCAACAGGAATAGCCGCCACTGATGGTGCAGACGATGATTCGCCCACATACATCTCCTCCTCTGAGATATGAAAGAACTTACTTTGATCAGGAGAAGCGGGTTCACCACCATAGTCAACCTTGTCCTCAAACATGCTTGCCCCTGAGAGCGAAGAAGACGACGGCTCCGGAGAATCCACAATCGGAGCCTGGCCTCCAATCACTCCAGTAGTAGGACTAGGGTCGGCGGCCCTAAGACTGGAGATAAAGACGCTCGGAGACCCCAACTGCTGTGCCTCCTCTCCCCTTTCCTGAGCAGAAGGAGATTTGAGCTGAGCTGCAACTCCCAGAATCTCAACATTTGCATCACCCACCACTTCAATCTCTGGAGATGTGACATCAGCAGCAACAGCAGATTGCTCGATGAACTCCCTTCCTCCACAACCTCGCGGTGCCTGTGGTGCGACCTAGGAGCACGAACTAGAGGGAGTAAATCCCCCTCTTCCGGAGGTTCCGCAACTGTGACAAAAAGGTCTTCAGGAAGCGCCTCAACTCCAGCAGAGATGGCTCCGGATTGAGAGACTTCAGACGCCAAGTCCCTCCTAACCTTCTTTGGGGCTGGTTCAACAATAGGAGTAGAGCGTTGATGACGCTTACTCGCCAACTGCTTAGACCTCTTTGCTGGTGGCTCCGCCCTCGTTGCTGGAGGCTCCGCCCTTGTCACTGGTGGTTCCGCCCTCGTCGCTCGTGGCTCTGCTCTCGGTGGTCGTGGCTCTGTAGCTTGTGGATCCCTCCTCGTCCTTCTCCCGACCTCCTTACGAGCTCTCCGGTACTGCTCTACGACTCTCGTTGGTTTTCCGGACTCTGTCCTTCCCTCGAGACTTGCATTGATGCTCTCGATACATGAAGATGCGGAAGAAAGTCTGGTGTCTGGACGGCTGGGAGTACCAAGTACAATAGCTTAGACTCATCTGGCACTTGGGCGCTTCGAGAGGTAGACGGAAGGTTGTTCCTGTCCCTCCAGCCACACTATAGTACCAGGCCCGAGCACCCTCGAACAAGTTCCCTTCGAAGGCGAGATAAGCATTTGGGTTCCCGATATAGAGCTGGTCATAGCCGAACTGTCGAGCGAAGCGATTCGGCATGTATGGCTCAATGGTGCATGATGTCCCTTGTCGATAAAGCATGTACCCGGGCCGAATATTGAGCAACCACCAGAAGGCTCCCGGGGATAACCTCGTGAAATCATCTGGGCCTGCGGAATCGACAAGTAGATCGCCGCAGGATGCACCAGGAATCCGGAGGAGGCAACGATTGAGCTGATAGTTTGTCGGGCTGAAAGACGCTTCCGGATATAATATATGTAAGGATCCTGCCACCTCGAACCCTCCAATCGCTGTATGAAGGGGACGGAGTCCTCCTTCCAACGCACCGCCGTCATCAAAGAGGGGCAGTGCATCACATACCAGGCCATAAGGTATGTGTAAGGCAGCTCAACCCGAGGATTGGGACGCTTCACCACTGGATTCCCCTCTGCGTCCGTGAGCGGCTTTCCCTCGGAATCCACAGTTTTGGCGGCTCACAAAAGCTTTTAGCCAGCGCCCGCAGCCCGCTCTGAATACCAGCCACCACGGTCGGGAGAAGAGCTATAGGGTTGCCATGGGCCAGAAGCACCGCCGGATACACCACGTCGGCAACTATAACTTCATGTGGCAGCGTGGGCACCACACAACGCTTTAGCCACAGCATCAGAAAACCCGCCAGCAGCGCCCGATCGGAGATAGGAGTCCGGGCTTGGTGGTGGAAGCTTTCAAAAACCAAGTCGGGGTCGAAACCATCTTCGTTCGATTCTGTGGTGTAGAACTTCTCGGGAGCCTGGTCAATCCGGTCTTCGATCTCCCTATCAGTGCTGGGAGCCAATCGGGTGATCAAGTGGTCTTTGGTGTTCACATTGTTGAACAAATAACTGGCCCAAGACAGATACGTGACCCCCTGCGACCGCCATTTGGTGATCTGACCGCAGATATGGAAGTGACAGAGCACTTCCCAGTAGGTCTCGTATATGAGGGGAAATCCTCCTTCACGTAGCGAAGCTCCACAGCGGTCGGGACATATTCTTCATAGGGCATGTCCCCTGTTACCAGTCCTGAGACCTCGTGCATCTCGTGTAAGGCAAGGCCCATCTCCCCTACTGGAGTAAAGAACGTCCCCGTCAAGGGATTGTAACGTTCTAGGATCCCAAAGAAGTTTTGAGAACTTTGAGGGATCCCCCACTGTACAGCCCTGACCGCTGGGTACAGTCCTATGCGCCTCAGCAAATCCCCGAGCTCGGTAAGGACAAAGCCAACCATTCTGCCCCACCAGTAATTCGCTGGGGAATAGACCCACCCATATGCACGGAACGCAACTGGATAGTCACCCTCCGCTGCCATGAACATGTTGAGGAAGGTGGCGCCAATGTGCGGTATCTCTCCAGACGGGACCTCCCTCTTGCGCGATCCAGGGAAAAGGCCGATAACTGACGCGTCATGGCCGTCATGACGGTGCACTTGGTGGTGGGAGCCCAGATCGCCAAGGGTAACCTCAGGAGCATATCGAGCGAGGTCAAACTCCATCTTCCGCGGGACGGACATATGCTGGTAATAGAACATAGGGTACATCCTATCCATGGCCGGGAGAAAGAACCTTCTGCCCCCTATTTGACGGAGCCATGTGTAAGTCCCTTCGTGCACACGATGGCCGCCATCGTGGATATGATCCCCGAAGAAGAAGGCGGGCTTCTTCAGCGGGATGCCGTCATCCGTGACGAATGCTGCATCGGTCATCAGCACTCGAAGAGTCCTCATCTCGACATTCGAGAGCTTCTTCTCACGAGCCGGCGACTGGTCGGCAGTTACAGGGGCAGTCCTTTGCAGCACAAAGGTCAGGTTCCGGTCAGCTCCACCTACATGCCCAAAATGGCGTATCTTGGGGAGTGAAGTAGCAGGTTGCGGTGCTGCAAAAAGATAAAGACACTTAAGTCAGATGCTTTACCAAAAGTAAAGAAAAATATGCTTTACCAAAAGTAAAGAAAAATACTAAGTGTTCTGCGTCCAAACGCAGAAAAGATACTGGACGCAGGAATCATCAAATCCGCGTCCAGACCCGCAAATCTGCGTCAAGAAGCACAGAACGCAAAGATTGAAGCCACTTATGAAATTCCAAGTACTTGGACTCAGACGCCAGATTCATCAAATTGGCGCCTGATGGCACAGAAACGCAAGGATCAAATCCGCGTTCTGCAAACCAAGACTTGTGAAATTTCAAAGTACTTGGACTCAGACGCCAGATTCATCAAATTGGCGCCTGATGACACAGAAACGCAAGGATCAAATCCGCGTTCTGCAAACCAAGACTTGTAAAAATTCAAAGTACTTGGACTCAGACGCCAGATTCATCAAATTGGCGCCTGATGGCACAGAAACGCAAGGATCAAATCCGCGTTCTGCAAACCAAGACTTGTGGAATTTCAGAAGTACTTGGACTCAGACGCCAGATTCATCAAATTGGCGCCTGATGACACAGAACGCGAAGATCAAATCTGCGTTCTGCAAAGCTGCGTCCAGAGACCTTCACAGTTAGAGAAATTCTAAGTGAAGGACCCGAAGCACAGTTCTTGGGTGTCAGATTATCTAATCCGCGCCCCGGTTATCATCCCAAAGACTGCGTCTGGGGAATCAAACGCGCTTTAAGTCCTTAAGGGTCAGTTCTGCCTAAGGCACACTACCTTGGAGGCCTTGGAGGACGAAGTCCTGCGCAGAGGAGGAGACGCCCCTCCGGGCCTCGGTGGTGGTCGCCTTTGAGGAGGAGGCGGTCGGCTTGGTCTTTGGTGCCATGGCGAGTTTGGTCTGAAGTTAGGAAGAGAGTTCTTTTCTAAAATTCTCAGAGCAAGCGAATGCGGAGAAGAAGAAGAAGTTCTCCAAACAATTGCCTTTTATAGGCACGGGGATACGCAGAGATACGCGGCGCGTGACCCAAGGGACGCTGCAGCGAACCGTCGCTTGACGCGTGTAACAAAATCACTGCGGTGACGAAGATCATGCGTCGCAACCCCGCCGCGAATCAGAAGCCGACACGTGGAGCAGTTCATTTAATGAACCGCGAGATCCGCGCGCCAAAAGGCGAAATTTCGCCGTCTCCCCAGGCCAGCTGGCGGCGTCATCATGACAGCGTAAAGTTCGCGCCCAGAAAACGCACCGGACATGCCCCGTCAGCATCTCCAAGAATGCTTTCTGAAGGTCGCGTCCCCTCTAAGGAGTTCGCGTCTGACCAACATCGCGTCTACCCTATAGACGCTGCGTCTTCAAAGTGGCTTCTACTTTTTCAAAAAGAAGCCTGCGTCCAGTCTCTTGCGTCTGCTTTTTCAAAAAGAAGCCTGCGTCCAGCCTCTTGCGTCTGCTTTCTAAAAAGGAGCCTGCGTCCAGTCTCTTGCGTCTGCTTTCTAAAAAGGAGCCTGCGTCCAGTCTCTTGCGTCTGCTTTCTAAAAAGGAGCCTGCGTCCAGTCTCCTGCGTCTGCTTTCAAAGAGGAGCCTGCGTCCAAGACAGTTCAACAGTACACTGGCGCCAACCGACAACCAACTACTCCCAGCCAAAAACGCACCCGTGACAGACTAAAAAGCAATTGGGGAGGTCTAGGCTGTGTATCTAGACACTCAACACGATCGACTCTGATGGCTTCTAAGAGTTAAACAGTACACTCACGAAGACCAATTCCAGATAAGATCAAACCCGAAGCATCAACAGTCCAGTCACAAAGGCGAACGCGGCTTAAGTCCAAAGTATTCCAAAATCCGTCCCATTCAACTGCGGAATATTGGAAACTTTGGAGGGGGTTCTGTAGGCTGTCTAAAAAATGACACAGGCAAGCCACCAAAGAAGCAGTATCAAAGACGCAAAGGATTGAAGCCCGCGTCTCAACTTCAAGACGCGTCGGCCTGAAGCCCGCGTCTCAACTTCAAGACGCGTCGGCCTGAAGCCCGCGTCTCAGCATCAAGGCGCGTTTAGCTCGAAACCCGCGTCTTAACATCAAAGCGCGTCGGCCCGAAGCCCGCGTCTCAATATCAAGGCGCGTTGGCTCGACGCTCGCGTCTCATCATCCAAGACGCAAGGGACTGAAGCTCGCGTCTCAGCATCCAAGGCGCGTCCGGCCTGAAGCCCGCGTCTCAGCATCAAGGCGCGTTTTGTCTGAAATCCGCGTCTCAGTTGCAACCGCCCAGATCGTAGGGAGTCAGTTACCGCGCGTATGGCGGGTAGTGGCCCTCATTCAGGCGCATTTTTAGGGGGCACGATCACCCCCTAAGACCCCTATAAATAGCCCTGTTGGCTATGGTGGAGGGGTCGATTGGTCGATTGGTGGAAGATTTGAATCCAGAGGGTCAGAAGATCAAGGCATCGAGAGAGAGAAGCCCGACGTCGACGACCGAGAGAGAAGAGATTCTTCAACAGGCTTACTGAGTACTAGCCTATCTTCGCCTACCTCCTCTTTGAGAGTTTGGTAGCCGGAGCTGAGTTACTCCCCACCGGCCGAAGAGAAGACCCCCGACGGTCCAGGACGGTCATCTGGTCAACGGAGAACAAGATTCACTCTCCATCGCCACACGAAGAACCCAGCCTTAAACAAAGGGAAGATCCAAGCATCCTCCCTCCCTTGTAGTCGGAATATTGTTTTTTGTTGTAATCTTTCAACTGATTCAAGGAAATTTTACCGCAAAAATCTCTTTTCCGCACCGTACATCATTGTACTGCGACCCTAGATTGCAGATGCTGGCCCTCTTTATCAATAACAACATTGCGACCTTGGTCGCAATTAACTATGTACACTGCGACCAAAGTCTCTGTCTACATTATATACACAAAAAAATAAACTATATAGGAGAACCTAGATCTGACAAAGAGAGGTAAGGAAATAGGGGGAAAAAATAATTTATAATCAATAACCTAAATCATATAAAGAGCGGCAAAAAGAAAGGGGAAAAAAATAATAATAAACAAGTCTGACAACGTGCGCTCCAAAAATTGCCTTTTGGGCAAAAAAATAATAAACAATAAGGAAAGTTAACGAAAAAATAGCTTTTCATAAGGGGTATTTGGTAATTTAACTTCTTCCTATAAGCGGGCCGCAAGTTAGTGAGGTGACAAATTGAGCCACGTCACCGCAGGCTGAGAGAGTACTCTCAGCCCGCGGGTTGATGTACATTTCTCTCTCTCTCTCTCTATATATATATATATATATATATATATATATATATATATATATAGAGAGAGAGAGAGAGAGAGAGAGAGAGAGAGAGAGAGAGAGACTTGTGTCCTTCCAAAAGGATTTGAGGCCGAATTCTTCCCACTCAAATACCAACAATGGTACACTTTTGTATGCATGTGCATGATGTGAGTGTCGTGTACTGTGCAACATTCTTTGGATTTTGTTTGTTTTGAAACATATATTCCAATCTTTCTTTGTCAAATACACACTTGTTCAAAGCTTGGCTTAAATCATTTATTTTCTTTTTCATATTTTCAATCTCTTTGTTATCAATAGAAATTTTTGTACTCTCAGTATGACAAGTACTCATATATAAATTAAAATCCTTTAATCTTATTATATGAAATAGACACACTTTCTTTTTCTTTTAATGCAATCTTAAATTTAGAAGATAAAAAATCATGCTCCTTTTCACTTTTAGATGTTTATTCTTAAGCAATCTGTATTGTTCTTCTCATTCTTCAAATGACAAAGCAAGATCATCAAATGTTAACTCTGCATCATATAAAGTAGGTTCAGATTGTATCTTATGCGTGTAGTTGCTTTGCGCCATAATACACACGTTGGCGGTATCGTCGTCTTCTGCAGATCCGCTCTCCGAATCATCCCATGTAGCTTTCATGCACTCTTTTTGTATAAGGCTTCTTTGATGTGGAGGCCTTTGTCTTCATTGTCGGGTAGTCTGCAATGAGATGTTTAGGCTTCTTTCAATTGTAGCACGGACCGATCTCGTCTTTCTTCTTTCCTTGCAACCTAGTTTTTCCTGTTGTAAAAATGTCCTTTCTTGTAGAGCGTGCGCCCTACTTTCCGAATGAGCATGGATAAGTCTTCATTTTTTTCATGCTCTTGATCTTCATCATCCTCTGAATCAGTGGGAGAGGTCTTGAATGCAATACTCTTTTTTTGTGGCTCTCTTTTCTCTCTTGCTTTTAGCTCCATCTCATGAGTTTTCAAGTTGCCCATGAATGCTCTGAAATCCATATCTTTGGAATCGTTTAGCTCCTTCAAGGTGGTCGCCTTGACTTCCCCCGATTTGGGAAGTGATCGAATGACCTTCTGTACTTTGTGATCATTTGAGATTTATTCACCTAAAAAAATCAGACTGTTAGTAATCTTACTAAAATGAGTAAGCATATCATCAACGGATGGAAGTCAACTAGCTGAGAAAAGTCGTAGGCAGAGAAAAGTCAACTAGTTGTCAAAAATGGGTTCAGGACTTTCGACAGGTAACAATAACAAACGATTATATTTTTCAAGCTCAGAAATTTATTTTCGAAAGTTATGTACTGACTATCGAAAGCATTTTCGATCGTGCCAATTTTTCAAAGAGAAAACTGTCAAAAATGGATCAGTTTTGCAACTAACCCAACTCTCTAGAAAACGCTATCAAAATATTTTTGAGCTGTCAAAAATGGTCTTCGATAGTCAAAGAAAGACTTTCTCTGATGTGGACTCAAAAATCAAATTAGGGTTTTGGATATGAACACAGGTCGCAACCCGGATCTTGGCTTCACCACCCGTTGACTCAATCAAACACATCAAATCAAAACATAAATCACAACTTATATCTAAATATTCATTACTTTATTCATCAATCTGAGTCTTTTAAATAGGCTCTTATAAAGAAGAATTTTCTCACATATCCGATGTGATACTAAACACTCTGGACTCAATTAAGCAATACAAAATAAAAGAAGACTTGACCGACTAGGACTAATCAGGACTTCTCAGACTGACTCAAACGGAGTCCGATTGGACTCAAAATGGAAAGCAACGAAAACTACAAAACACGGACTGCACAATAGTCCAACACAGTAAATTAAATCATAAATAATTTAGACTCAAAACCAAGGCCAAAGGAGGGCCGATGTGACACAACGACGACGTGCTGATATGTGCGCAGAGGAGTCGGTGTGATGTCCTCATCAGTACTCCCGGGGCGAAAAGAACTCGACCATGTTGAGTATGGCTCCAAATGGCTCTCATAGAACTTCAACAAATCGGGGGCTAATCGTTGCAGGTCCTCTCGAGTAATCCTTGTATCATCAGATTTGGGTGACCTTTTCAACGTACTAGATACCGTCTGCAACCACCATCCCTAATAGAGATGATCTGATCATCTTTTATACTATCAACATGATCTGTTAATGGGGCATTTATTGTTGGCAGTGGTGGAAGTTGGGATCCCTTAAATAAAGGCTCGGGGTCAGGCTCATCAAGATCCACAAGTAGATTATCAGGATAAAAAAAAACCTTTATAAGGTACTAAATCTGATATCTTAAAGGTCGAACTAATCCCGAAGTCCGGAGATATCAATTACATAGGCATTTGAATTAATTTTCTTGAGGACTTTAAAAGGGCCAGCACTACGGGCAGTTAATTTCTTAACAGCTCCAGGCGGGAACCGCTCCGGATGAATTCAGATTATTACATAATCACCCTCAATAAATTTCAGGTGCCTACGGTGCAAATCAACATGTAATTTATACTGAGCATTACTTTCTTGAATTTTCTTGTTGATTTTCTTATGAAAATTATGAATATGTGAAGCAAATACGGATGCCGACTCGGACACTCTAAGATGTTGTGTCATGGGAATAAGATTTATAGGCTTCCTAGGTTTGTAACCATTCACTACCTGAAATAGACTTATGCCTATTGACCTATTACATGAACTATTATATGCAAATTATGCAGTGGGTAAAATGAGATCCCAATTCCTCAAGTGTTCACCGACTGGACATCTCAAAAGATTTTCTATGCTCCTGTTTACCACCTTGGTTTGACTGTCTGTTTGGGGATGAAAGACAGTAGAGAATTTGAGCTTAGTCCCCATTTTGTGCCATAGGATTTTTCAAAAATAACTCATGAATTTGACATCTCTATCTAACACAATGGTTTTGGGTAAACCATGTAACTTAACTACCCGTCAAAGTAGATCTGAGCAATGTTGAAGGCATCAGAAGTCTTGTTGCATGGTAAGAAGTGGGTCATCTTTAAAAAACGGTTCACGATCACAAATATGTAATCGCGCTTCTTGATAGTCTTTGAAAGTTCAAGCACAAAATTCATACTTGATTGAGGTTGGACCTGCACACAAATACAGTATTTCAAAACTTTTAAGATTAAAGAGTGTAAGTTACTCAATTCTACCGCAATAGTAAGTGGCTATGTGGGTCGTGATCCACAAGGAGGGACTAGCGATGGAAGTTTTTTAGTAAGTTCTCTTTTAGGCTACAAAGTATGGTTAAAGTTCTTCTTTAGTTCTTTAAAAGAAAAAAAGAAAATTTGAGTTAAAGTTAAATTAGGAAGAAGATGGTAGATTAAGAAGATGGAGAAACTAGAAATGATATGTACAAAGAAATCGAAATGAGTGATGAAAGAGTTGGGTGTTGTTGGTGTTGGTGATCTAAACTAAAGAAATAAAAGAAAAGAAAGAAAAAATTAAAGAAATTCTTACCTCCTCTGGTTGATGGCTTACCTGGAACCCTTGCATGTTCTACCTTGCTTCAGAGGCGTTCAACACATAAAACATAAGATCGAGCTCAGTCCCCATTCGCATTACATCATCAAGACGAACAAGAATGAAATGATACGGAATCTTGAGGAGGAGATCATCATCATGTAATATCGTTGGCACTCACACAAACATGACTATACTGATGCTTCTAGATTCACTTGAATACTCATCATAACCAAAAGAGGAAAAGTAGAAAGAAGAAGAAAACAAAAGTAAAGACAAACATAAAAAAAATTACCTTTTATTGCTTGCAGAAACGATGGAAGAAAGGAGGAGGTACATCGGTGTCACTCTCAACATAAGCCTCTCTCTTACTTACATGAATCTCAGTCTAAACTATACTTACAAAGAAAGAAAAATTACATGAAAAGAAAATAAAAACCTACACTAAAAAGAATGAAAACGTGGACTAAATTCTATCTCTGCATGGTCGTGCCCTTTTGCCTTTGAGATTGCAGGTATTTATAGGAGAAATGCAGAGGGTAGATGAGTATGAAGATAAGGGAAGCTGACTATTTCTGAATTTGAATCTTTCTCTTATCTCCAAACTTGATTTGATGTGGATATTCAGTTCTGATCTGCAGCTTATTGGCGTATTGATTGCTAAATATAACTTATCAAATGACAGAATTAGAAATAATGATCAACTTAAGAGTTGTAGCCCTTTAAGTCTTTTTTCTAGATCATCTTGAATCATCAGATTTGCATTCTTGTAGTGAAAGTTATGATTCAAACACTAAAAATGTATCCAGCCAGAATCTGAGTCAGAATTGCTTCATCTCATCCGTTGATCTTCTCTCTATCCATTTATCCCTTTGGATTTGGATTCTGTATTTGATGTTATTCTCGGTTGATCTTTAGCTTTAACCACCTGATTCACAAAAACTGAATTTAACCAACTGGATTTGAGATCATCCTCCTCTAGCCAAATAGATCTAGTTAAATCTGAATTTAACTGATATTTATTTGATTTTATCCTCTTTTTTCTCATGATTATCTTCTACAAAATAGACATTAAGACAAGAAATTTAGCAGATTTATTACATGATAAATGTGGAATGTAATAAAGAATAATGCAATAAATGTGTGCAATCAATACTCTCGTCTTGCCAGGAATGATCTGGCACGAGAAAAGGCATATATATGCCAGTGTTTTGTTTTCGTTGCTTGGCCAATTGGCAGGTGCGACATTCCCTTTCAGCTTCGCAACATCTCTTTTTAGGCTTGGCTAGTAAAACAAACTCTCTACCACATTTATGATCTTCTCTCGGCCGAAGTGACCAGCAATGCCCCCAGCATGCAGTTCCCAATTAAGATAGTCTTGTAGGGATGTACGGTGAATGCATAATATGCAAAATCAAAATAGATAGCCATCCTGGAGTAGGAAATTATCTATCTCCGATGTCATTCCTTTTTTTTAAATTATCAAAAATCTCTACAAAATCAGGGCACGACTCGTACTCCTTGATTCGCTTGAAACCCACTACCTCAGCGTTCAGTTGTTTAAGCACACGGCTTGACGATTGAGCACATCCTCTACCTTATTTTCAACTCCAGATGTGTGCTTCAGGGCATAAATTCAATCAATCTACCGTGTCTAGCACTGAGTTTTTTCAGTTAGTTAAGGCCTCATGGTCTGAATAAAGAACAAATTCTTACAGTAGGAGGTAAGGACGCCAATGACACAATGATTGTACAACTGTATAGAATTCTTTATCATAGGTGGAGTAATTCAGTTTAGCTCCGCCCAATTTTTCACTGAAGAAGGTGATTGAATGTTTTTCTTGACTGAATACTCCGCCTATGCCAATGCCTGAGGTGTTGCACATAACTTTAAACACCTTGGAGAATCAGAAAGTCTCATGACAGGTGCTTCGATCATTCGTTATTTGATTTTCTTGAATGCCTTGTCAGTGGTTACGGGCTACTAAAACTCTTCCCTCTTTAGGCAATTCGTAATTGGGGCCATGATAGTGCTGAATTCTTTATGAATTGCTTGTAGAATGTCGCCAGCCTATGAAAACTTCTTGCTTCCAGAATATTTTTAGCCTCGTGCCTCGCCTGAATTTTCTGAAGATCAGCTGAAATCTCTTGAGCTGATACAACAAACCCCAAAAATATGATTCCGTCAGTCATGAACACACACTTCTTAGGATTTGCGTACATTTGCTCTTTCTGCAATGTATGGCAAACTTGCCTGAGATGACCCACAAGGTGCTCTAGCGTCTTACGACAAATCAAAATATTATCAAAGTAGATGACCAAGAATTATCCATAAAGGATTGTAATACCTAGGTCATCACTCGCATAAAAGTGCTGGGAGCATTTATCAAGCTAAAAGGCATGACCATCCACTCATATAAACCGTCTTTGGTCTTGAAAGCGGTCTTCCACTCATCACCTAGACGAATCCGAATTTGATGGTTGCTACTTTTCAAATCGATTTTTGAGAAGATGGTTGCTCAAGACATCATGTCCAATATGTCATCCAGTCTGGGGATGGGGAATCAATATTTGACGGTAATCTTGTTGATGACACGACTATTCATGCACATTCTCTAAGAATCGCCTTTCTTAGGGGTTAACAATGCTGGCACAGCGCACAGACTCAAACTTTCTTTAATGAACTCCTAACTCAACTGCTCGTCAACTTATCTTTTGAGTTCGGCATATTCTGTCAGATACATTCTATAGTGGGGTGAGTTGGGGAGAGAAGACCCAGGAGCCAAATCGATAGCGTGTTGGATGTCACGCATAAGGGTTAAACTATCCGAGAGTTCCTCTGGAAAGACATTAACAAATTCCTTCAATATGAAATTGTTGCAGGAGAATCTGCTCTTGAGAATCATCAGTAACCTCTCTAGAAATAAGTGCAACAATTGTGGACCTCTAGGCAATCTCCTTATCAATAAGTTTGGGGCTGATTAGTGTTAACGCTTTCTTGTTGCTAGATGTCTTAGTTTGCTTAGTCACAGGTAGAGAACCCGACCGTAGCAGGGCCAACGTGATCTTCTTTTCCTTATAAACAAACGAGCACGAGCTTGGACGTCCATATATAGTGACGTCTCAGTGATATAACCAATGACGTCCTAAAATTATATAGCCCATGTCCATGGTAACTACATCACACCAAATCTTGTCCGAATAAGTGGCAAATAGGATCGGGACAAGACATCTCTCCATATCGATGGACGCAGAGTTCATCCATGACACTTTATATGGCTGGGGATGGGGAACAGTTTTTAGTCTCAGTTTAGTCACCATACCCAGGCGACGACGTTGATTCAACTCCCACACCCGAAAATTCTTACCATCAATTTAGTGAGAGATTGAAAAATTGAAGATCTACGCCAGTCTTCATTTTTCTTAGGTTGAGCCAGGGCACACCTCACTACACTCAGTCGACAGGTAATCCTGTCCGCATCATTAATCGACGGTGGGTGCATGCTCAAAATACATCCCTAGGTGGCAGTCTGATCTACATCAAAATTATCTTCCAAGCATCTCCTTCTGGGTCATTGACGATTTCTTCTAAATCATCCTGATCACTGTCTGATTTGGTTTTAATAATCAACGTTCTTGCCTTACTCAGACATTGCGCTGAAACATGACCAAAACCTTGGCACTTGAAACATCGAGTCTACTGAATAGATTTAGATGACTTACTTGCGATTCTCTTGCCTTTGTCTTTGCGCTTTGAGGTAGAACTACTAGACCCAAAGCGAGACTGAGATTGGGATAGATTGGGTTGAAATTTAACACTCGTCTTGTTGGGATTGTTCCTATAGTCTATGTGTCTAGGGAATGAAGAAGCCTGAGATTGATCTAAGTATTGGACAATTTGAATAACTTGCTCTAGAGTAGAGACATCTCTAACGATTAACTCACACCTAAGCTCATCCTTAAGTCCTGAATGAAATCTAGATAAGACTATGTCATCTGCTTCATTCTCATCACATCTCACTAGGAATTGATCAAACTTTTTGATATACTCCGATATGGAACATTGCTTTGAGTCAAACGCTACCATTGGTCAAGTAAACGTTTGTGTATTTCTCTTTGAGTTTCAGCTTCATCTTGTCCCAAGTTTGAATAGCTTCTTGATTTCTAAGTTTCATCAACTTCTCAACATTCGTCCAGTGTGGCCTAGCCGTATCCACAAATTTCATTTTTAGCAAATCGAATCCTTCTCTCGTCAGACATATCATACCAGTCAAAGTAATGATCCATGTCCAATTGAGGAAGATTTGGGGATCCAACTGGCCATCGAAAGCCGATGCTTCAAGTTTTATGTTCTTCAAGTTCGCTCCCGCAAAATCATTTTGGCTATTATTCCAAGGGTGGCGAGGTCCAGCACGACGTCCATTATAACTAATATTGTCGGTAATCTCTCGTTCCCTAGTGTTTCTTAGTTCTTACTCCACATTGTTCAATCAGGTGGTTAGATCTTCTAAGAACTTAGTGATATGAGCTAGTGCGAGATCCATTTTAGAATTTGGGTCTGGGGGGGGGGTGGTATTGTGTTCCATTACGGGTGGTCATGCAACAGGGCTGTATGGATGCAAAACTATAAGATACAATGCAGGTGGTCAACTGGATGAAGCCTAATGCAAAAATGATCAAATAAAAAAATCAACTAAAATAAAACTAGTGCAAAATGATAATAAGAAATTAACAAGTAATTCAGTTCTGGTACGCAGCAAATATCCCACTCATTCCCATCTAGGCAACAAAATTTTAACTTAGGCGATCAAATGATAGAAATAGTGCGTAATGCTGATCAATTTTAAAATTTCAAATGAATTAATCAGTGCCTAGAGTCAGGACTAGTTTTAGTTTAATATTTAGATGCTGCAAATAGAGCTAGCAGATTCGCTCACTCACAATTTATTTAGTGGATAGCGACAAGTCGACAGCACAAAAGATGGATCGCTTTGGTGCAAATGGATATCTAATACTATTGAAAAAGTAGTAAAACTGATTGAGTTAGGGATTACCTCAAAATTACCTGCACCGAGTAGAATTCAAACTCCACACTTCTGGACGGTTGTGCAAGGAGTTGCGAACCCGTTGTGTTGAGAACGACACGAATCAGACGCGAATCGTGCGGGAAACGACCTCCGAAAGATCGATGTTGCTTCTGGACTGAGTTGGCTTAGTCAAGTCAATTCGGCTGAGTTAACTCAATATTCAATCTGAGTTGACTGAACCTACTCGGTTAGATCAATTGGAATTTGGTGCGGGTCAGGTCCAAGGTTTGAGAGACCCACTTAAAAAACCCGATAAGTGATTGGGTTACAAATAATGGGTCTGGGAAATTTCACCCGACAACCCAAAATTTTCCTTTTCTCAACCTCTGCTGAAGACGAAGGTGGCGGCTACCTGGGGTCCGGCAAAGCCTTGACGAGCGGCCGAGCTCCGATCTAGAGCGGTGATGGGGCATGGGACCTCGACAAGGGTTGGAGACCGGCGAGGGAGCTTCAACGAGTGGTTGGTGGCGTCGCTGCACTGGTAGAGGAAGATTGGCGAAGATCGGTGGAGATCGGAGGAAATTGGAGGAGATCAGTGGAGAGGCGGCGCTAGAGATGACGCCAGAGACGCGGTGGAAGTCCTCAACGCTGGATCTGGAGCGGGGGCTTGGCGATGACTCGGGGAAGGACCGGCAAACTTTGTAGGGTTCAGAAGGCATCGACGAAGTCGGGCTTGGCCTCAAGTTGTCGCAGTCGAGGGGAGGGGAAGGATCGGAGGAGTAGATGTTGAAGATGAAGGTTGATGAAGACGATGGCGGCGAAATTCTGGTCTGTTTCGGAGATATTGACCGTGGTCGGAGTTCTGGATCTCGACGACGAGATCAGAGATGCTTCGGGAGGGTGGTAGTAGCGGGTGGGCTGAAGGAGAGTGGACTCCTTTGTAGTCGAAGAAGATGAAGATGAACAGTAACAATTTGTTACCGTTCACGAAACAGTAAACCTTTTTTTGAACAAAAGAGAAGAAAAGAGCTTGGGAAATTTATGGAGGGGAACAAGAATTTCGGCTCTGATACCAAAATAATGTGAAATCAAAAATCAAATTAGGGTTTTGGATATGATCACAGGTCGCAACCCGGATCTTGACTCAACCACCACTTGACTTAATCAAATAGATCAAATCAAAACAAAACGTAAAGCTTATATTTAAAAATTCATTACTTTATTTATCAATCTGAGTCTCTTAAATAAGCTCTTACAAAGGAAGTTTTCCCTCATATCCGATGTGGCACTAAACACTTTGGACTCAATTAAGCAATACAAAATAAAAAAAGACTCGACTGAGATTAATTAGGACTTCTCAAACTGACTCAAACAGAGTCCGATTGGACTCAATTGAAAATCAACAAAAACTACAAAACACACACTACACAATAGTCCAGCATAGTAAACTAAATCATAAATAATCTAGACTCAAAATCAAGGCCAAAGGAGGGCTGATGTGACATGACGGTGACATCGTTGATATGTGCGTAGAGGAGTCGGTGTGATGTCCCCATCAAAGACACTTAGAAAACTATCGAAAAAGAGTCAGTTTTGCAACATATGGAACTCCATGTAAAATGCTGTCGAAAATGTACATAAAGTTGTCGAAAATAATTCAGCTCAAACTTAGGGCCTGTTTGTTTCGCCACAAAATGTCGCAAGTTGTAAGTCGTAAAATGAGAATGGAAAAAAGTGAACTGTAGCAGAGAAAATATATTGTGTTTTACAGTGTTTGGTTGGTAAAGTGAAATTGTAAATGGAAAAGTATATTGTATTTTACGGTGTTTGGTTAGTAAAGTGAAATTGTAAATGGAAAAGTATATTGTATTTTACGGTGTTTGGTTGGTAAAGTGAAAGTGTGAGTGAGAAAGTATATGTGTTTTACGGTGTTTGGTTGGTAACTTAAAAGTGTAAGTGAAAAAGTTGGCCACAAAATTAACTGTAGAAGTGATTTAAATATTATAAATACTATTAAATTAAATATACTATTGAAAATTAAATTGTACTAATAAATTTGAGATAAAATATTAATATTTTTAATATTTTAATTATAACAGTAATATTAATAAAATATTAGTAAAATTAGTAAAATATTACTAAAATATTAACTAAATAAATAATTATAAAATTTTAAGATAATATAAAGAACATTAATAAAATTTTAAGGATACTAATAAAACATAAATATTAAAAAAATCTTAAGAAAAATAATAAAATATAGTTATAATATTATAATATTATAAAATACTTAAGATTATTATAATATTAAATTTTATTATAATAATATTGTAATATTATAAAAATATAAAATAAACAAAGTAAAATATAATTATAAATTTAATAATAAAATATTATTATGATATTATTATAATGAATTATTACAATATTAACATAATAAAATATTAATATAATTTTAAAGTATATTATAATATTCATAAAGTAATTATTTATATTAAGAAATAAATAAATTAAATATATAATAATTTTATATTAAAGCATATTATTGTTATATTAATAAAATATTAAATCTAGATAAAATATTAAGAAAATTGGTGTAAATATTAATAAAATAATAAAGTATTAAATAACAATATTAAATAAAAAAATTAAAATAAAATAATTAAATATTAAATATTAAAACAATATTAAAAATAATAAAAACTAAAAAAATACAAATATAAAATAATTAGATAAGAAATTAAACACTATTAAAAATATTAAAGATATTAAATATTTAATAATATTAAATTATATATTGATTATCAAGTAACTGCTTTGGGACTGCAAGTGTACTACAAGTGAAATTTACATGACCACAAAATTAACTGTAGCAATTGCAAGTGGGAAAATGTGAGTATAAAAGTGAGATTTACATAACCATAAATTTAACTATAGCAACTGCAAGTGGGAAATGAGAGTTGTATTTTGTAAGTTGTTTTGCAGCGAAACAAACAGCGGAAAATGGAAAAGAAGTTTTATGACTTACGATTTTGCGGCATTTTGTGGGGAAACAAATAGCCCTTAGTATTGTGCATACTGAGTATCCATTTTTAAAAGTCCTGTATAAGGCTGTCGAAAATGATGCATATTTTCTTATTCCTTTCAAAATTTTATTTAACAATTTTAATTATAAATCACTCAAAAATAAGTTTCTTTAATATCTTTTGAGACGCTAATATGTATAGAATAATTCCAAAGCATATTTCAAATGATAAAACGTAGTTTTGATATTTAATATTTATTAAAAACAACTCTTTGCTAAAAACAATCTTTTAAAAACATTACTTTAAATTCATTTTTTGTAACATATATATATATATATATATATATATATATATATATATATATATATATATATATATATATATATAGAGAGAGAGAGAGAGAGAGATAGAGTTGTGTAGTTTCGGAAGGATTCGAGCCCGATCATTCTCACTCAAATACAGCCATACATTATCCGAACACAAGATCCATTCCGTTGAAGTTGATCTATATTATTTCAAATATCTATAAAAAAAAATCAAGTATTTTAAATACTTTTTGTCCATGCATCAAGTAGGAAAAAAACAGACGGCCTAAATAGCGAGTTGGTTAGTTTAACGGTGTAGAACATATGAAACCTATCAAAAATTGGTTTGTAGGGTTTTTAAATGTTTAGATCATGATCAAATGGCCGAATTGAGAATTTTTGTAAAGACCTATATCTAACCAACTTACTACTTTTGACGGTCCGTTTTTCCATACTTGATGCATCGGCAAAAGTATTCAAAACACTTGATTTTTGGTTTATAGATACTTGAAATAATATAGATCCGGAAGGATTCGAGCCCGATTTCTTCCCCCTCAAATACCAACATCCGACATTCGTGTTGGCCCAAGAGGTTACACTCTCCAATTGTTTTGTGTTTTGATGATGACAAACCAAATATGAGCTATTTGGTACTAACAAGTTTGTTAAGATAAGTTTCAGGTTTTGTACCATGTTTAGAGTCCATTCGCTTAGCTATTGCAAGAACTTCTAAGTTCCACAAAGTAAGGAAGGCAAATTGCACATCAAGGATCAAAGAAGAGAAGGCTCTAGCAAGGCATTGGATGGCTCAAAGACTTGAAGATAGCACTAGAAGTCTTCATGTAATTTGTTTTTCAGTTTATAGTATGTTAAAGAATAGTGGATAGGTTTGAAGCTCTATCACACACGTTTTTGCGCACATGCTCATTCCAAAATAATTTCTTATAAATTATACAAAAATATTTTGCATACAAGATTTTGCCTACAGATATATATTTGTGTTTTATACTAATCCCTGTTCAAAAGTATTTTTGATAAAATCAAAATCCTCTTTTATTTCTCTTTAAATTTGGCTTTTTGACCTGATCCGGTCGACCGGGCCTATGTCAGTCTGGTCCGGTCGACCGAACCAGTCGACCGAAGTCCTGGCAGATGCACGTATCCGTGTGCACGTCTGTCGGTCGACCGGAGCGGTCGACCGGATTATTATTTTTGCTCACAGTTTGTATCAGTCGACCGGGTCGGTCGACCGATAGCCTGTAACGGTCAAATTTTTATACTACCGGTCGACCGGCCCGGTCGACCGATCCGACCGTTTGAACAGTAACGGGCAGATTTTTAAGGGCTGTTTATTTTTGTCTTTTGTGTTTAAAAAATTCGTTTAAAGATATATTTTGAATCTAATATTACTTAATTAGCCTTAAGTTTATTTTATCTCTTAACCTAGCCCTCTCCTATAAATAGGGGTGCTTAGGGAAAGATTGGACACAACAATTTTTGCTAAGAAAATTCAAAAGTTTAAGGCTTTCAAGAGAGACTTGTTTCTTGGTTTTTGTGCTAAATTTCTCACTGATTTTCTGAAGGGTTTTTGTAATTCTCTCTGATTTAATTCTCTTTTCTTCACTTACAACAAGAGCTTCATTCCTACTCAATATTCTCTAAGGACCTTTGTAAGGGAAGAGATATTTGAAAGAGAGAGTTTGTGGTCTTTTGACTACCAAGAAAATTGCTTGTTCTTGAGATTGTAGGAGTTGGGTACTCCATTGTAATTGTTCTTTGTGATAGTGGAAGTAGCTAGAATCCTTCTGGGGAAGGCGGGGAGTAGAGCTGGGTGCTCGAACCTCGATAACATATCCTTGTGTTTGCGATTGGTTTACATTCTTGCAATTCTTACTCTATTTTGCTTGCACTTATTACTTGCTCATCATATTCATTGTCATACTTACTTGCTTGCATTCATCTTGTGATTGTTGTAGCTTTAAATTTTTAATTTGCCCTTGATTAGCATTGTCACCTATTCACCCCCCCTCTAGGTGACTTTTCAATTGGTATCAGAGCTTGGACTCTAGGTTTGGCTTAACATCCATAGAGAGATCCTTAAAATATTGCTAATCAACATTTTCATTCATCCATTCATACACTAGTAAACATGGCCGACAACATTAAAACCCCACCTAAATTTGATGGACTCAACTTCCCTATTTGGAAGGTTAGGATGACTATCTTTTTGCAATCACTAGGTAGTTTAGTGGCTAAGTCTTTGACCAAACCCTATGTAGCACCCAATGAAGATGAGAGCACTTGGACCGACTTCAACTTTAGAGAATATGAGGCTAACTCAAAAGCCCAAAACTCCCTTTTAACCGCCTTGAATGAGGATGACCTTACACGGGTAATTCATTGCCAATCCGCCTATGAGATTTGGCAACACTTGTTGGTCACACATGAAGGGACTTCACAAGTCAAGAGAGCTAAGATAGATCTCTTGAGGTCTCAATATGAATCATTTAAAATGCTTGATGATGAATCCATTGATTGTATGATTACTCGTTTCACTAAAATTACAAATGGTCTTTCTTCATTAGGTGACGTCATCTCCAATGATCAAAAGGTGCGCAAAGTGATACGGGCTCTTCCACCATCTTGGGAGATCAAGGCCACCACCTTAAAGGAGTTGAACGACAAGGACGAGATGGACATCATTAGTCTCATTGGGAACCTAAAGACCCATGAGATGGAGAAGAAAGCAAGAGATGAGGCAACTACTTCAAAGAAGAAATCCATTGCCTTTAAGACTTCATCCACCAATGATGACGATGATGAAGACGAAGAAGAAGATGAGGAGCTAACCCTACTTGTGCGGAATGTCAAGAGGTTGTACCGAAAGAACAAGTTCAATTTCCGGAAAAGATTCGAAGGCAAAGAGGAGCGGAAGATCATATGCTACAATTACCGCAAACCCGGACATATCATGGCGGATTGTCCGGAGTTCAAGAAGAAGATGACTTCCTCCTTCAAGCCAAAGAAACCGGAGGAGAAGAAAGCCTACAAAGCAACTTGGGATTCGGAAAGCGAGTCCGAAGAGGAGGTGGATCAAGCTAATATGTGTTTCATGGCAAACACGCCTAAGGTAACCCCTCAATCCCTTGATGATGAAGATGATGATTTGAGTAAGGAAGTTCTAGTTCATGCTTTTGTAGAGCTTTCCGAAACTTATGATAACAAGAAAATGGAATGCTTTAAATTACAAAAAGAAGTTGCTTTTCTTAAAAATCAACTTGCTTTGGTTTCAAAAGAAAAAGATGATCTTTCTTCCAATCTTGTTTCAATTCAAAATGAATTTGACGCTTATAAGATTTCTTGTAAGGGTAAAACCCCTATTGTTGATAATAAAGAAATTTCTTCCTTAAGAACCAAAATGGTTGATTTTGAAAAGATTTTGAAAGATTGTGCTTTTAACACCAAGAAACTTGAAGAAAAGTTTTCCAAAAAGCACACTTCTCATGTTAAAGATTCTCATGCTAAAATTCCACATGCTCACACTTCAAATAATACTTCTCATGCTAAATCTTTTCATGCTCACAATGCCCATGCTCACAAATCACACACTCACTATGCTTTTAGATATGGTAGAGTGTATAGATGCACATATTGTGGCAAAAATGGACATTTAGCTAAATTTTGTTATGATAAATTGCATAGTTCAAATAATCTTGTTTGGGTTAATGGCTCTAACCTCATGGACCCAAGAAAATGTGGGTACCAAAATCAAGTCCTAAAATGTTTGATGTAGGTACACACCAAGGCTCCAAGACGTAGGGAGCGGTGGTACCTTGATAGTGGTTGTTCGAGACACATGACGTGGGATATCAACAACTTCACAACCCTATCAAGGTACATGGAAGGTGGCACCGTCACCTTCGGGGATGACTCCAAAGGAACTATCATCGGTATAGGTAACATTCAAATTGGTGCATCTCCTATTATTGAGAATGTTGTTTTAGTAGATGGTTTAAAACATAATTTGCTTAGCATTAGTCAACTTTGTGACCGTGGACTTAAAGTGGTTTTTGATGATTCCTCATGCAAGATTTTTGATGTTAAATCTGATGTTTGTATTCTTACCGGTTTTCGTGATAATAATGTTTATATTATTGACATGCTTAATTTAGATTGTTCTACTAAATGCTTGAATGCTTTTGATGAAAATTCTTGGCTTTGGCATAGAAGATTAGGACATGCATCTTTTGACCATATTTCTAGGATTAATTCAAAGGAATTGGTGAAGGGTATACCTTGCTTGGATTTTGAGAAAGACCGCATTTGTGGTGCGTGCCAACTTGGGAAACAAACCAAGTCTTCCTTTAAACCAATCAAGGATATCATGTCAACTAGGCCTTTAGAATTAATTCATATGGATCTTTTTGGACCAACTAAAACTAAGAGTTTAAATGGAAGTAGATTTGCATTTGTTTTAGTTGATGATTTTTCCCGTTTTACTTGGGTTTTCTTTTTGCAAAATAAAGATCAAACTTTTTCTCATTTTAAGATTTTTCGAAAAAGAGTTGAAAAAGAAAAGGGTTTTCCGATTTTAAGAATAAGAAGTGATAGAGGTGGTGAGTTTATTAACCAACTCTTCATGACTTATTGTGATGAAAAGGGAATTAAGCATGAAACGTCTTGTCCTAGAACTCCACAACAAAATAGAGTTGTTGAAAGGAAAAATAGAACACTTCAAGAGATGGCTAGGACAATGATAAGTGAGTATGACCTCCCTCAATATTTATGGGCCGAGGCCGTAAACACCGCATGCTATATATCGAATCGTATTTATTTATGCAAAAATTCTTCAAAAACTTCTTTTGAAATGTATCATTCTAGAAAACCAAATGTTGCATATTTTAAAGTTTTTGCATGCAAGTGTTTTGTTTTGAATACTAAGGATAATTTGGGTAAATTTGATGCTAAGGCTTATGAGGCTATCTTTGTTGGATATTCCTCTACTAGCAAAGCATATAGAGTTTTCAATAGATCTACACTTACCATAGAAGAATCCATGCATGTTAAATTTGAAAAGACTAATGTGGTTGTTGAGAATGTTGTAGAGATTGAACCATTAGGTGAAGACATGGAGAGACTATCCTTGAAGGACTCACCCGCTCAAGAAGATAAGCAAGAATCTATAGGTGAAGTTCAAGAAGATAAAGAGGAAAGCGCTCAACCGCTTCCCAAAGCTTGGAAATACGCAACAAATCATCCTAAGGAGCTCATCTTGGGTGATGCATCTAAAGGAGTCACAACGCGCTCCAAACTCCATGACCTATGTGGTAACTTTGCTTTCATTTCTCATTTTGAACCCAAAGGCATTCTCGAAGCCGAGACGGACCCATATTGGTTGCTTGCCATGCAAGAGGAACTCAATCAATTTGAGCGCAATCAAGTTTGGCACCTTGTTCCTAAGCCCCACGATAGACCAATAATGGTACTAAGTGGATCTTTAGAAACAAGATGGATGAGTCCGGAAATGTCATTAGGAATAAAGTTAGGTTAGTGGCCCAAGGTTACACTCAAGTTGAGGGAATTGACTTTGAGGAGACCTTTGCACCCGTAGCACGGCTTGAAGCCATACGGATGACACTAGCTTTTGCATGTTTTAAAAATTTTAAACTTTTTCAAATGGATGTAAAAAGTGCATTTTTAAATGGTTTTATTAATGAAGAAGTTTATGTTTCTCAACCTCCCGGTTTTGTTGATCATGTTCATCCCGATTTTGTTTTTAAACTTGATAAAGCTTTGTATGGATTGAAACAAGCTCCAAGAGCTTGGTATGAAAGGCTTTCTAGTTTTCTCATTTTAAATGATTTTATTAAAGGCAAAGTAGACACAACTCTTTTTACTAAGCATGTTAATAATGATATTTTAATTGTGCAAATTTATGTTGATGATATAATTTTTGGATCTACTAATGAGCTTTTATGCAAGGATTTTGAGAAAGTAATGCAACTAGAGTTTGAAATGTCTTCCATGGGTGAGCTTAATTTCTTCCTTGGACTCCAAATCAAGCAATTGCAAGACGGAACCTTCATTAACCAAGCCAAGTACGCAAAGGAGCTAGTAAAGAAGTTTGGGCTTGAAGGATCAAAGGCTTGCAACACTCCAATGGCAACTACAACCAAGCTTGATAAGGACGAACAAGGTAAAAATGTTGATATTAAATTGTATAGAAGCATGATAGGAAGTCTTTTATATTTAACGGTAAGTAGGCCGGATATCATGTTTAGTGTGTGTCTTTGTGCTAGATTTCAATCGTGTCCTAAAGAGTCTCATCTTATTGCGGTAAAACGCATTATTCGTTATATTAAGGGCACAATTGGAATGGGTCTTTGGTATCCGAAAACTAGAGATTTTTCAATGACTAGCTATTCGGATGCCGACTATGCGGGTTGTAGAGTGGATAGAAAGAGTACTAGTGGGACATGTCAATTTCTTGGTAATTGTCTTGTTTCATGGTCCTCTAGGAAGCAAAATTCCGTAGCTCTCTCAACCGCCGAGGCGGAGTATGTTGCCGCGAGGGCTTGTTGTGCACAAGTCCTTTGGATGAAACATACTCTCCTTGATTTTGATTTGCACTTTGATCATATAAAAATATTTTGTGATAATACTAGTACTATACACATGACCAAAAATGCAAATCAACATAGTAAGACCAAGCACATTGAGATTAGATATCACTTTCTTAGAGATCATTTTGAGAAAGGTGATATAGATATTGATTATGTTTCCACGGATTTACAACTAGCCGATATTTTCACTAAACCTCTTGATTTTGCTAGATTTTCGTTTATTTGTGGAGAACTTAATGTTTGTATTATTGAATAGACATGTTTTTCATAACCCTTTTTGATGTATGACAAAAAGGGGGAGAATAAGTTTACATGACAAAAATAAGTTCATTTGGTCTTGGTTCCATATGAATTTATTATGCTTTAATTTTAAGATTTGTTTTATGAATTTATATGTTTTGGTTTTATGAATTCTTGTGTTTTAGTCGTTTTGATATTTTTGGTATCAAGAGCAATTTCTTTTGTGTTTTATATATTTGTTTCTATTGGTTTCAATATTTGGTGCATCATTTCAATTATTGACATCTAGAGCATATTTTGTGTTTTATGTATAGCATAATTTGAGGGGGAGTTTTCTCCTCCCTACATTTTTGTTAATAGCCTATTTGTTTTGTCATCATCAAAAAGGGGGAGATTGTTGGCCCAAGAGGTTACACTCTCCAATTGTTTTGTGTGAGCTATTTGGTACTAACAAGTTTGTTAAGATAAGTTTCAGGTTTTGTACCATGTTTAGAGTCCATTCGCTTAGCTATTGCAAGAACTTCTAAGTTCCACAAAGTAAGGAAGGCAAATTGCACATCAAGGATCAAAGAAGAGAAGGCTCTAGCAAGGCATTGGATGGCTCAAAGACTTGAAGATAGCACTAGAAGTCTTCATGTAATTTGTTTTTCAGTTTATAGTATGTTAAAGAATAGTGGATAGGTTTGAAGCTCTATCACACACGTTTTTGCGCACATGCTCATTCCAAAATAATTTCTTATAAATTATACAAAAATATTTTGCATACAAGATTTTGCCTACAGATATATATTTGTGTTTTATACTAATCCCTGTTCAAAAGTATTTTTGATAAAATCAAAATCCTCTTTTATTTCTCTTTAAATTTGGCTTTTTGACCTGATCCGGTCGACCGGGTCGGTCGACCGAGCCTATGTCAGTCTGGTCCGGTCGACCGGACCAGTCGACCGAAGTCCTGGCAGATGCACGTATCCGTGTGCACGTCTGTCGGTCGACCGGAGCGGTCGACCGGATTATTATTTTTGCTCACAGTTTGTATCAGTCGACCGGGTCGGTCGACCGATAGCCTGTAACGGTCAAATTTTTATACTACCGGTCGACCGGCCCGGTCGACCGATCCGACCGTTTGAACAGTAACAGGCAGATTTTTAAGGGCTGTTTATTTTTGTCTTTGTGTTTAAAAAATTCGTTTAAAGATATATTTTGAATCTAATATTACTTAATTAGCCTTAAGTTTATTTTATCTCTTAACCTAGCCCTCTCCTATAAATAGGGGTGCTTAGGGAAAGATTGGACACAACAATTTTTGCTAAGAAAATTCAAAAGTTTAAGGCTTTCAAGAGAGACTTGTTTCTTGGTTTTTGTGCTAAATTTCTCACTGATTTTCTGAAGGGTTTTTGCAATTCTCTCTGATTTAATTCTCTTTTCTTCACTTACAACAAGAGCTTCATTCCTACTCAATATTCTCTAAGGACCTTTGTAAGGGAAGAGATATTTGAAAGAGAGAGTTTGTGGTCTTTTGACTACCAAGAAAATTGCTTGTTCTTGAGATTGTAGGAGTTGGGTACTCCATTGTAATTGTTCTTTGTGATAGTGGAAGTAGCTAGAATCCTTCTGGGGAAGGCGGGGAGTAGAGCTGGGTGCTCGAACCTCGATAACATATCCTTGTGTTTGCGATTGGTTTACATTCTTGCAATTCTTACTCTATTTTGCTTGCACTTATTACTTGCTCATCATATTCATTGTCATACTTACTTGCTTGCATTCATCTTGTGATTGTTGTAGCTTTAAATTTTTAATTTGCCCTTGATTAGCATTGTCACCTATTCACCCCTCCTCTAGGTGACTTTTCAATTCGAATACAAGATCCACTCCGTTGAAATTGATTTATATTATTTTAAGTATCTATAAACCAAAAATCAAGTGTTTTGAATACTTTTGCCTATGCATCAAGTAGGGAAAAAACAGACGGCCTAAATAGCGAGTTGGTTAGTATAACGGTGTAGAACATTTGAAACCTAACAAAAATTAGTTTGTAGGGGTTTTTAAATGTTTAGATCATAATCAAATGGCTGGATCGAGAATTTGCATATCTAAAGATATATATTTAATCAACTCACTACTTTCGGCCGTCCATTTTGCGGCTTGATGGATGAGAAAAAAGTATTCAAAACACTTATACTTTAAATAATATAGATCAACTTCAACGGAGTGGATCTTGTATTCGAATGTCAGAGGGCTGAATTTGAGTGGGAAGGATCCGGGCTCAAATTTTTTTGGAATATATATATACATACATATATATATACACACATACACACACACACACATATATACACACATATATACATACACACACACACACACATATATAGACTTGTGTCCTTCCAAAAGGATTTGAGCCCGGATCATATATATATATATATATATATATATATATATATATATATATATATATATATATATGTATGTGTGTATATATATTCCAAAAGGATTTGAGCCCGGATCCTTCCCACTCAAATTCAGCCCTCTGGCATTCGAATACAAGATCAATCTATATTATTTGAAATATCTAAAAATCAAAAATCAAGTATTTTGAATACTTTTTGCCCATCCATCAAGTAGGGGAAAAACAGACGGCCTAAATAGTGAGTTGATTAGTTTAACAATGTAGAACATTTAAAATCTAACAAAAATTGGTTTGTAGAGGTTTTAAATGTTTAGATCATAATGAAATGGTCGGATCGAGAATTTGTATGTTTAAAGATATAGATCTAACTAACTCACTACTTTCGGCCGTCCATTTTGCGTCGCTTGATGGATGGGCAAAAATTATTAAAAACACTTGATTATTGGTTTTTAGATACTTGAAATAATATAGATCAACTTCAACGGAGTGGATCTTGTATTCGAATGCCAGAGGGTTGAATTTGAGTGGGAAGGATCCGAGCTCAAATTCTTTTGGAAGTACACAAGTCTCTCTCTCTCTCTCTCTCTATATATATATATATATATATATATATATATATATATATATATATATAGAGAGAGAGAGAGAGAGACTTATGCAGTTCCGGAAGGATTCGAGTCCTTCCTACTCAAATACAGCCATACATCATCCAAATATAAAATTCATTCCGTTGAAGTTGATCTATATTATTTCAAGTATCTATAAACCAAAAATCAAGTATTTTAAATACTTTTTGCCCATGCATCAAGTAGGGAAAAAACGGATGGCCTATATAGTGAGTTGGTTAGTTTAACGGTGTAGAATATTTGAAACCTAGCAAAAATTGGTTTGTAGGAGTTTTTAAATGTTTAGATCATGATCAAATGGCCGAATCGAGAATTTGTATGTCTAATGATATTGATCTAACCAACTCACTACTTTCGGCTGTCCATTTTGTGCCGCTTGATGGATGGGCAAAAAGTATTCAAAATACTTGATTTTTGATTTTTAGTCACTTTAAATAATATAGATCAACTTCAACGGAGTGAATCTTATATTTGAATGTCAAATGTTGGTATTTGAGTGAGAAGGATTCAGGCTCGAATCCTTCCGAAACTACACAAGTCTCTCTCTCTCTCCCTCTCCCTCCCTCCCTCCCTCTCTCTCTCTCTCTCTATATATATATATATATATATATATATATATATATATATATATATATATATATATATATATATATGTTACTTCTAAAAATCCATCAAACCACAAAATGAAACGTGTGTGTTCACAAACAAGCTTGAACTACCATTCTATAATTTAAAGCTTCAACAAACTTTTAACTTACAAACATAAAATCAATTTAAGTGGTACAAGATCTTCTCACAAAATGAAACGTGTGTGTTCACAAAAAAGCTTGAACTACCATTCTATAATTTAAAGCTTTAACAAACTTTTAACTTACAAACATAAAATCAATTTAAGTGGTACAAGATCTTCTCGTTGAGTTCTTGACTTGAAATCAACTTTTTTAGCTTCCATTATCAACTTGAGATATTCTGATATACATTTGTTGAAGTTTAGCTCCACGATATGATTTAGAATAACCTGTAAACTTTATAAACACTTTAAGATTATTAGTTCTTTAAATACATGAGTTGTGAATCATCAAAACATGAGTGATTGAACCCTTGGGCTCACACGGTGAATTGAAGTGCTTCCTAATTGAGACTTAACCAAACAAGGACATGATCTGATAGGCGTGGATCCTCCACCTCGCTCCCTGTCTATTATGAATATCCAGCTCACGAAGAACATGACATACTATTGATTTTATTAAAGCGTAGAGTCATGGATGTCCTCAGGGGTTCAAAATATTTTTTTTATTGGACTCCCTATTGGAGGCAATGTGTACCCGGTTCCTCGTTGCCGAGAATTTGTTTCTACCTCCCTCGCCTTCCTGTCTTAGTTGCCAGGAATGCTACTCTAGGCAATTTTTGCCAAAAATTTTCATCTCTGCAGTATATTTGCTGACACTGTTTCCCCACTGTTTCCCACTGTTTCTTCTCGCTTGAACGCTTCCCTCCATGAAAAAGGTACCATCCTCTCACTCTAGCAGTGCACATAATTATATTATCTTAAGACACTTTCTTGTAGCTTTGTAGTCCTCTTACTCTGTCTGGTACCAAGTAGTAGTTCCTTTTCTTTCCTTTCCTTTTGGGTGGGCTTCAGGCCTGGGTTGAGGTAGGGGCTTCTCTCCTCTCCTCTCTACTGTTCCTCCTTGTATTTCTTTTCTTTCATTATCTCAATGAATTGGACATCTTTGGTTATACTTCCATTCAAAAAGAGGTAGAAGAGGAGGATGAGGAGAAGGGGAAGTTATTTTGTGTCCATTATCAATCCATTCGATCTTGTAAATTTTGTTAAACACAACATGTATAGCCAGAGAAAGGATGATGAAAATCATTTGAAGTGTCTGCATCATCATATTTCTCTTGAGGTTCTTCTTGATCTAGAATCACCAACGTTTGGTTCATGGGAACAGAAACAGGAGGAGAAGAAGAAGTTACTCTGTGTCCACTGTCGATCCATTCAATCTTGATGAGTTGTAAATGTTGACAAGTACGAAGGGCTGATATAGAACATACATAGCCAGAGATAGGATAATGAAAATAGTGTAGAGTGTCTGCATCATCATACTTCTCTTGAGGTTCTTTCTGATCTAGAATCACCATCATCTGGTTGATGGGAGCAGAAATAATCACTGGCTGTATCTCGAGGATGAGCTGACATATACAAGTACAAATCAAACTTTTTTTAATGTGTAATAATTGTTCTAATTCATCACCAGGATCTAGAAATATTTGTTTTATGATAAATATGTCAGAATGAATGAATTTTTAGATGCGGCTTGCTTTTATATTCACTTATAAGATGGGCTGTCTTGTCTCAAGTGTGGTGGTGCATGTTGCTGCGGGATAGCTGTGCACACATCTCCTATATAGAAAGTAAGATGTGACTTCTACAGCACCCAAATACAATCATTAAGTCGACTCAAAGTCTGAATTCAACATAAGCTGTCCAATTGTGGATCCCCCGTGTGCAACCTACCGATGGGACTCTCAATCAGGTGGCTTGGGGGATTCAGAGAAGAAGAGGTTAAACTGAGGCAGTTAATCTGATAGAAATCAATTGCATGCCAAGCTTGACGTAAAGTGAATTAAGAACAATCTAAAAATAAACACAGAAATTTCGTCTTTTGTCAAGATCACGTGATTAACAATCCAGACATTAGATCAGGATCCTTTTGGATCTTATGATCTATATCTGAGTCTTGCAATTTGAATAATGGCTCTTCCGCAATCTGTGAATTTTCAGATTAGGCATTTACATTAGAAACGAAGTGGGAAACTAATTTCCCATATCTCGGAAGTTACAGAATTATCTACTAATGCTTCACATGTTTGTCCTACTTGTTTAAATAAATACTTATGTACCCCAGAAGTTCCTCTAAAATCATACTAGAAATACTTCTGATGGTTAAAGTTTTTAGTAGAAAGTAGAAAAGGAGATTGATATTTAAAAGACTATAAAATTATAGATAGGATGAGATCTCTCTCCCCTTCCACCCTGCTACAAAAATCCAGTTTAGTCTTGTGCTATGTTCATTTTTCCAAATCTTGGTATTGTGCATTTGCGTGTGCCCGGTTTTGGTCTTTTGCATTTGCGTGTGCCCGGTTTTGGTCTTTTGTCATTTTCTTTTAGCATTAGTTAGGAAGGATATTGAAGCTTTGCAAATTGTGAGCATTTGAGCCTTGCAAGCATAAAGATTCACAAACACATCAAATAAAGCTATTATAGGAACTGACAACTAATGCGACATTTCCACTTATTTCATTTAGATGGTTAATGTTGAACGTTTTTTCTTTTCCTGATATTTGTCATACAGTCTTCTAAAAATCAAGGAAATTGCAAAACAATTTCATTTACTGTTCAAGCCAGCTTGATACCCATGACATTCTTGATACAAACTTGATCTTGACGCATTACACTAGAGATAGGTTATGGCTTCCACCTGTAGTCATCAACATTTTGATATTTCAGGTTTTTTTTTTGTTACTGTTATGTGAAAGCCTAAAGTTTACAACTTTGCCTAAATTCTTTGATGGGATCTCATAGACATTGATAAGGCAATAAAATCCTTCTCGATGCACCATACGTACATGGGGTACCAATGAAACTTCAAATTATAATATCCCATGTTTTTGTTTCTTGGTAGTGGGACATACCTTCTGTTGATTTTGCTATTAGGGCCCTTCATTCCAGTGATCATCTGTCGTTGATTCGCTTATCATAAACCTTTTGCTCATACTCCCTTCCCTCTCGAAATAGGTGCACTGTAGGACTTTTGAGCCCTGGTCTCCTCTTTAGACACACTTCCTTTTTACTACTGTATCAAGCTCCTCTGGGTGAAATCTAGTTTTATATGTTAGGCTTATTAAACAAAACTCAAAGAGCTAGGTTGGATAGAGGATTACAGTTAGGCAACGTAATATTTAGCGAATGAAGTTGGTAGCATGTTTGTCTTGGGTAGTCTTCTCCTTTGTTAAGTCTCAACTGGATGCTGAACTTGAGTTGAATTTTTACAGGTTACACTCTCTTCCTCGCATTTGTGATTGATCGGTTGCATCATTATCTTACCAAAATGATCACTCTAAGAAAAACAGCCTCTGCTTCCAGGGAAGAAGTTGAAAGGCTTCGAAAAGATCGCCTCCATTCTAAAGAGAAGGAAGATAAATCCTTAAATGAGATAAAGAAGCTCCAGGATGAAATTTCTAGCCTAAATGAAAAACTACGGAAGCTCAGCTTGGAGTCCAAAGACCAAGAGAAACGAGCCCGTGATGCTGAAGCCCATGTTGCCTCTCTCCAGCAGCAGTCTGAGGAATTGCTCCTCGAGTATGATCGTCTTTTGGAGGACAATCAAATTCTTCAGAGTCAGGCTCTGTCTTTGAGAGGCTGAGCGAGCCTCTACCGGCCGTGAGTTCGTTCAGAAAAAGGCCCTACTGTTAAGATGTGTGTGAATCAATGGAGATACGGTTGGAAATTTTTGCTTCCTCTTGTACTTTTCTTCTTTCGTGGAGCTGCTGCTTGGAAATAAAGAGAATAAGCCAACTGGAAATTGGATGAGTTTCAACATAGACTGATCTCTGAGGTGGTTCATGACTTGTGATGAATGTCAATGGTTCATCATTCATCTCTCTCTTGCATCTGTGCCATGGATTTGACCGCAAGAAAATGAATTAGCAGCGCCATGTGAAGAGGTAAATACTGTCGCGTTAATCTTTTTAGTTGATTAATGTGGTTCTGAAAGTCGTTCTTTTTGCGTTACATACTGGTCCCTGGAGAATGTTTTCTTAAAATTTCAGTTGATTCTTAAAGTCATATTCTTATGCATGCGTGTGATGGGAAACAAATCCAATTTTAAGTGACAAAAAGTACATTTATATCCACATATGCTTCCTGTGGTGAATACAACCTCACCATAAGCAATTGGACGTCCTTGCCCAAACATGTCAGACCACACGAAAAAAAAGATATTTTTTAGATTAGGAGCATCGGTGTGATGCTAGCTTAAAACCTTCGGTCGTGAGAATTAGTAGGTAATTAGGAAGGAGGACCGGGCAGAAGAAAACTGTCGGTATACTATGGTGGTGCACTAGTAGAGGAAAACTGCTAGCGTGGTGTGGTTTGTGATTTTGGGATTAGGAGCCTCTCTTTCTCTTGAGAGAAGGACGTGTATTTGTACCTGACAGAATCGGTGGAGTAGATGTGGATAGATGCGGATCGGTGGAGTAGATGTGGATAGATGCGGATCTTCAACTGTTCGGTTTGAATGTGCTTATCCTTATAACCACCTGGGTTGAGTCTCGGTAGTTGAGATTGACACGCTAGAGGGTTATCCACAACTTCTTGATGAGCTGTAGGGTCGTTACGGAGTCCGTACGAGTAGAGATCGTCTTCCCGATCTACGAGGTCCATCTTGATCTGCCACTGGATGGAGGGATTTACTGCTACGTTGTGAGACTATTGAATTAGAGTCGTGGCTTCGGAGCTGTGGATGAAGGATGTCTTCGGATAGGAGGTGGTGGACACATTGAAATGGGTTTCCGAGAGTCGGTTCATATTTTTGTCATTGGATACGTATTGTTATCCTGACGCGGGTTAAATTTTGACTACTACAGATACCCCTTCCGCTTTCGTACTTGTCGAGCTTCGCACAGGAGAAGTGAGGGAGCGGAATCTGCTAGCAGACTACTCTTGTCTCTTCCTTCGATACTTGCAGTCAGGAGGTCGTTCGGTTTATCTCTTTGTATTACTACGGATCCTTGGGTTTAATGAGAGGTAACACTTTTAGCTGCCAACTGTCGCCAGGATTGAGTCGAATCCTCGGGCCATTATGGCCGGCGGTTTGACTCCCAACGCCATGATGGCTTGGTGGTGACGATTTGTTTCTCGTATCTTCGATTGGGCTATTTTCTCGGGTCTCGTGTGTTTCCAAGTTCACATTAATGGCAATGAACTCCTTCATTTACCATGGGCTTTTGAAACTGATATGGTCATGCCTCTCAGGAGCGGAGATCTCTATCTTCGGTAGGTCGGTTGGGAACTCAGTGCCTTGATGTATTTGCATTGTTGTTTCTCAATGAGGGTGATCCCATCAGCATTACCTACAAACTTCAAAACTTGAGTGAGGGTGATCCCAGCTGCAGAGTTGGATTCGTAGTCGTATCTGAGTGGGAGTGAGACCCATTTGCAGAGCGATGAACTTGGGACTCCGAGTGAGGGACAATCCTAGAATGGAGTGGGTTCCGAAGTCGTCTCCAAGTGGGAGTGAGACTCTTCAGTGGAGTAATGAATTCTGCATGACTCTGAGTGGGAGTGAGATTCATCAGCAGAGTGGGTCCGCGGTCATCTCCGAGTGGGGCTAAGACCCATCAGCTGAGCGACAACACTCTGTAAAACTCTGAGTAGGGGTGAGACCCATCTGCAGAGTGGGTTCACAATCATCTCCGTGTAAATCACTGATTAGTATCTAATTTTGCATAATTTATATCACATCTTCACATTGATTTCATATTAAATTTTGCTAATAAAGCTTTGCTTCCTTAATTCTAGGTCCATGGTGTGCAATGAAGAAGAAGACCCTAAATCACCATTTAATTGGTGATTAAAAGCCTATTAAAGATAGCCATTGACCTAGAGAGCTGATTATGTAAAAACCAGGGGCTGCAAAGACGAAACCGGGCACAGGGCCTGACAGAGGACAGACGGGGACCGCGCGCGGCTCGAAGCGCTGCGCGCGCGGCCACCGTATGGCCGCGGCTGCGGCCGCGCTTCGGGCCAGGGTTTGTCCCCTGGCCCCCCTCTTCCCTGGTGGCTATAAATACCCCTCTGGGGTTTCAGAGAGAGATATGCAGAGTTTTAGGAGTAGTTTCATCTTCATGTTGTAGTTTAGGGTAGTTTAGTTTTGGTTAGTTCTTCTTCCTCCATTGTATTTTCCATTTTGTAGATCTTATAATAGGGAGAGAGAGAGTGATACATGCTTGGAATGCAAGAGTGCTTGTAATAGAAGGTGACAATCTATGAAAGGTGCTTTCTTTACCTCTCTATGTTTTCTTCTCTCCAATCTCTTTTACATGTGTAGCTAACTTTTCTCTCATGGTAACTAACTACTAACCACTAACTTGCTAACTTCTTTTATGATAATCCACATGAATCTAATAGCCTCGGTTTGGCCTTACTCTTGCAAGAGCCATTGATGGCTCATGATGATGGATCTAACACTCTAACTTCCTAACCACTAGCAAGCTAACATTACTTTACTCCATGCTTACTTTTCTATAGTATTGATGGTTTAAGTGTAGCTTGCACTTGTTTGATGAGTTAGGTTGTGATGAGTTACATATGGGTCATGCTTTGAATCGCTTTTGAACCAAGGACTAGTGATGGCCAATGATACATGTGAGGCAACTATCACTAAGAGGTTAGCATGTTAGTGGAGTTATTAGTAGTTAGTGCCATGAGTTTTCTTTCTTTTTCACTTTGTTTTAGACATACAAACAAAATCACAAAAACTATTCTTTTCTATGTTTCCCACTTCTTTGTGTTTCACCGTACTTCTCTTTTCATTCTTTTCTTTCTTTTCTTTCTTTTTCTTTTCATTCTTTAAAACTTTGAAGAATCTTTAACAAACACGTGAATCAACCGGTAAAGCTTCTATCGCCTCCCATCCTTGTGAATTCGACTCGTTTTAGCCTCTATGCTATAACGGAAGTATCGAGGAAGCCAAAGCACACACACTTTAAATCTTCATTTCAAAACATACACTTTTAGTGCGCGGTTTTCCCCGATCAAATTTTGGCGCCGTTGCCGGGGATGGGAACGATTTAATTTCACAAGTTTGCTAACTTTTCTTCTTTGTTTTTTGGTGTGCAGGTTAAAGTTTTAGCATTGGAGAAGTCCACACTTGCTCAAGTGTGGTTGGGTAATTCTTATATATTTTTATATTCTGCTGCTAATTTTTTTTTATATATTACCTGTACACTGTAAATAATTGTAAGAACTAAAATACAGAAATTGGATGCTTTTAAAACGGTTTAGACATTTGCATCTAGGCACGTGTCAATTTTTATTCCAATATACTGTATTTTATTCTTATGTTGTTGTGATACTGATAGGAGGTGTACATATTGCATTGCATATAGTTAGGACAAACACTTCAGTGATTTACTCGCTTTTTTGTGTTCATCTTATCTATATTGCACACTTGCACAAATTAAACTTAAGGGTAACACCCAATACAACATAAGGTGGGGAAGTTATTACCCTCCCTTAGCCCAAAAATCACCTCCCCACTCACACAACCCAAGCCTAAATAAAACTTGCTAGACGTTGGCCCCTAGGGACATCTCGGACTCATTTAGGAGATTGACCTAAGGGGAAGTTGTTAGAAGTTGACTCTTGTCAAATCGGTGTCTAAGGTTGGGGATTGAGAGGCGAAACCTCGAAGAACAGTGGTTTGACATAATTAGGCCCGTTGCTTCGGCATGGATACTCCCACTGATCTTGCCCCTACCTGGCCGATTAACCTGTGGTCAGCGTCCTACAATATACCCCCCGTGGACAGTCTAACCAATTAGGAGTCGTCTAGGTCTAAGTTAACCCTAGCATAGGCTTGTTTTCTTTTTCTTTATTTGTTTGTTTTCTTTTTTTGTATACTGTGATATGGATTTTAACAACAATAATTCTTTCAATCATAATATGAATCCATATTTCACTCTGACCTCATTTGACTCGGATAATTCCAACCCAGCTATGTACAATGTGAACCAACCATATATGCCAAGTTGGGATTATTCGACTCAATATGACCCATATCCTCAATCTTATGACTATAATTTTCAACATAATTTTAACTCTTCACAGGGTCAATGGGGATTCACCTCCCCTGAGTCAAACTTTCAACTGCCTTGTCCACAATTTTCGCAAAGTTCATTCCCCAATTTTGGTTCATATACTCCTTTTCCTGTTCCACCATCCGAAGAAAAATCTGATTTGGAAAGGAGTATAGAAGAGTCCCTACAACAAATGCAAAATTTGCTCAATTCACAATCCTTCCATATCAAACTCCACATACTCCTTTTCTAGAGCATCCCATTGAAGAAGAATCTGAACTAGAAAAGCGTTTGGAAGTCTTTTGTGAAAGAATGCAAAACATGTTGGACTCATCATTTCAACCAAATTTTCAAGAGTCCCACTCATCTTTTCCCGTCTCACCAATTCAGAATGAACAAACTTCAATACTGGACTTGAGTATGGAACCCTTACGTGAGTCCGATCAGCAACCGCAAAATCCGATTGACTCACAATTTCACCACAATTTTTAAAATCAACTTCCATACTCATATTTTCAAGAACCAATCACAAAGAGTATGGAAGACATGATTCCGAATCCAAATTCTGTTACACGGCCTATCAGTAGGTTAGATTCACTTTTGAGCGAATTGATCAATGAGAGCGAGGAAAGCCTTTCTTGTCAACCTTTGACCGATTCTTATATCCCTAACTCTACTGATTGGACCCGTGAATCATGTCATTTTGGAAATCTAGCTTCAATTTCAGAACATACATTTGAACTTGACCAATCTCCAAGTTATGAAAGTCACCTGGACCTTCTGGCAAGTTATCCCTTCCCTGAAATTGAAATCGAACCTGAATGTGATCCTGAACTTCCTGTTGGAAACTCCATTTCACTTTTTGATTCAATAATGACCCCGGTATCCTTACCAGATTTTTTCTCTTTTCCGGAGTCAACATTGAATCCTGTACCCATACACCGTGAAATAGAATCACCAATATCTTTTGATCACACTTCATTAATGGGGACAGTGTGTGAACATCAATTCTTTGATTTGAACTCTATTTTTGAACCAATTTCGCCTCTCATTGTTGACTCTCGACTTAATCTGATTCAACTTTCTGAGTCGGTATCGGTTTTTGTTCCTGTTCCATTTGAGTCCAAATCACTCATCTCTCAAAATCACACTTCATTGTTAGACAAGACTGTTGAAGAAAATGACTCAGTAATTATTTTTGAAAATTAGAAATTAGATGGGGATAATTTTTTAAATAAGATCATTCATTCAATCAACATTTTATTGGGTCATATTAAAGAGGTCATTGGTGGGTTCCTGCACGATCCACGCTATTTTGATTGGGTAGCAACGCTTGGCCCAATCAGACCACCACCGGAGCCACCCCCATGAGGTAATTTCCTTCCCTCTCCATTTGTTTTATGTATTTACACATTCACAATGCATTGAGGACCATGCATGAGATAAGTGTGGGGGAGGGTTTACTAACATAGTTAGTTTTATATTTTCTTTCTTTTACACTTCTTTTTACTTAAAAAAAAAAACTTTTATAAGCACTCTTTTCTTTTCTTTTTACAAAACTTTTTGAAACAAGAAAAATAATTTTGCTTTATTTTTAAGAAAATTAAGATTATCTTAGGAATTAGGAAGACCTAAAATTATGAAATTTTAAACCAAGTCAAAATAATAGATCTTGTCTAAATTATAGGATAAGAAAGTAAGATTGAAAAGATAATTTGATCTTGAATTTTTTGCCTTAAATTTATGCACTCCACACTTACACAATTTTTGGGATTGAAACAAAGACTGAAAATGCCATAAAAAATATATATTACAAAAAAAATTATGATAATAAAAATCACTTATTGAAGTGGGGTAATTATGCCTCAGGAAGCATGATTATTCATACATAAAATGGTAGACAAAAATAAAATAACCCCCTTTAGTTTTGTGGCCTTATTTACTCGAGTACTTAAGTCCGAGGGATGTTTTCTCATCTGGTGCTTTAAGACCATCTGGTTTGAGAGTCACCGGCTAAAGGCTCACTACCCGGGTAAATAAGAAAGCCTAAGAAAACTAAGGGAAGAAAAAAGAAAAAATAAATAAAAAAATATAACATATATTAAATAAATGGCATGAAAGTTTGAGTCGATATCCCAAAAATCTTCACAGTTTACAAAGTGTATATTTTTCTAAGAGTTTTATGAAAGATCAAAGAGTCAATTCAATTTTAAATTCTTACATATAAGTTATAACAAGATTTTTTGCAATTTGACTTAGTTTAAGAAAGAACAATTTCTGGTTAACCTATGACCTTAGATCACTTATATTTTCGCAAAAATATTTCAACACTTTTCTCTATTTTCAAAATGTGTTTTCAAAATACTAACATTTGATTTCTTTCTTTATGGATTTTGTGGGTGTAATCCGCTGAAAACCCTCAGGAGACAAAACTTCTCCTCTAGAGGAAACTTAGAGGTTTAACGGCTTGTTGCACATGCTCAGTGTAATCGCGTCACCTGCGAAAGTGGTGTAATAATTCCTTAGTTTTTTGTTTTGCTCGGGACGAGCAAAAGATAAGTGTGGGGGGGTGTGATTAGTCTCTAATTTTGCATAATTTATATCACATCTTCACATTGATTTCATATTAAATTTTGCTAATAAAGCTTTACTTCCTTGATTCTAGGTCCATGGTGTGCAATGAAGAAGAAGACCCTAAATCACCATTTAATTGGTGATTAAAAGCCTATTAAAGATAGCCATTGACCTAGAGAGCTGATTCTGTAAAAACCAGGGGCTGCAAAGATGAAACCGGGCACAGGGCTTGACAGGGGACAGACGGGACCGCGCGCGGCTCGAAGCGCTGTGCGCGCGGCCACCGTATGGCCGCGGCTGCGGCCGCGCATCGGGCTAGGGTTTGTCCCCTGGCCCCCCTCTTTCCTGGTGGCTATAAATACCCCCCTGGGGTTTCAGAGAGAGATATGCAGAGTTTTAGGAGTAGTTTCATCTTCATGTTGTAGTTTAGGGTAGTTTAGTTTTGGTTAGTTCTTCTTCCTCCATTGTATTTTTCATTTTGTAGATCTTGTAGTAGGGAGAGAGAGTGATACATGCTTGGAATGCAAGAGTGCTTGTAATAGAAGGTGACAATCTATGAAAGATGCTCTCTTTACCTCTCTATGTTTTCTTCTCTCCAATCTCTTTTACATGTGTAGCTAACTTTTCTCTCATGGTAACTAATTACTAACCACTAACTTGATAACTTCTTTTATGATAATCCACATGAATCTAATAGTCTCGGTTTGGCCTTGCTCTTGCAAGAGCCATTGATGGCTCATGATGATGGAACTAACACTCTAACTTACTAACCACTAACAAGCTAATATTACTTTACTCCATGCTTACTTTTCTATAGTATTGATGGTTTAAGTGTAGCCTGCACTTGTTTGATGAGTTGGGTTGTGATGAGTTACATATGGGTCATACTTTGAATCGCTCTTGAACCAAGGACTAGTGATGGCCAATGATACATGTGAGGCAACTATCATTAAGAGGTTAGCATGTTAGTGGAGTTATTAGTAGTTAGTGCCATGAGTTTTCTTTCTTTTTCACTTTGTTTTAGACATACAAACAAAATCACAAAAACCATTCTTTTCTATGTTTCCCACTTCTTTGTGTTTCACCGTACTTCTCTTTTCATTCTTTTCTTTCTTTTTCTTTTCTTTCTTTAAAACTTTGAAGAATCTTTAACAAACACGTGAATCAACCGGTGAAGCTTCTATCGCCTCCCATCCTTGTGGATTCGACTCGTTTTAGCCTCTATGCTATAACGGAAGTATCGAGGAAGCCAAAGCACACACACTTTAAATCTTTATTTCAAAACATACACTTTTAGTGTGCGGTTTTCCCCCGATCAATCACCTAGAGGGGTGAATAGGTGATGTGCTAATCAAATACAGAATTAAAAACTTATACTAACTAAAATTGACACACAAATAGATACCCAAGAGTGAAGCCAAATTCTCGGTGAAGGGTTCTAAAACTTCTCCTCAAGATTCATCTTTAATAAGAGTTGAGGTGCTTAATTGCTCTATTGGCTCAAACAGATGTAAGCAAATAAAACTATATCAATCATGTAAAGATAGACATGTAATAGCAAGTAAGATATAAACTAAAATGAGTTGAGTTAAGTTGAGAGAGAGATGATGAGCAATCACAAACACGAGATAATTGTTTTGAGACTTGAGGCACTTGCTCTACGTCCCCGCCTTCACCGCAATGAAAGATTTCACTATGTACGATCCTGCATGATCACTCAACAATACAAATTTTTTCAAGAACTCTTGGATCCTTAAGTCACTCACTCGGTGCCACAACACTTACAACATGAGCTCGCAAGCTCACTCTGAGGCCGCAACCTTCAACCACTTGAAATACAATGATTAACACTCGATGATCAATCTCATTGACCACAAATAACGAACTCTCACAAACAAAGCTTCTATAGAATAGATAGAGGGGCTCTAGCTTGTGTGAGGAAAAACTTAGAGATTTGAAAAATGAAAACTCAAGAAAAACTATTGAGAAAACTTCTTTGAAGATGTAAGAATTCGTAGCACAAAAATAAATTCTCCCAAAAACTTGTTTTCTTGGTTTTCAAATCTTTTTCGAAAACTAAAAACTCTTGTTGAAACTCTCTACAAATGGCTATTATTTATAAGCGATAGGAAAGATCATCAAGGATTAATCTCAGGTGTTAAAAATATGTTTAAACCCATAAAAGTAAGGAGCCTTTTAGGAATAAAACAAAAATCAGAAAATAAAAAAAAACTAGCCGTTATAGGCAAACTGCTGCTTTTGGCACCACTACGGTCGGCTACCAATGGCTAAAAATCTAGCCATTGGAGCCAGCAACGACCGCTCGGTCAACCATCCAGAGGAGACTTTTTTGCTCTACACAACTGGTGGTCGACCGACCTATCGACCGTCCAGTCCAGCTGTCCAACGGTCAACGACGCGTGCACAAGCCAATGCTTGTGTGCACGTCCGGTCGACCGCCCGGTCGACCGTGTATACAAGCCAGGGCTTGTCACACCACCGGTTGACCACCCAGTTGACCGGCCTATACCAAACTCTATTTTTTGATCTTTTAAAAGTCTTTTTAGATCCCAATAAATTTCTAAATACAAAAATAAGTTCATGTAAATACTTTATAGAACAAATATGTGAGATTAAAAATCAACACATATACACATATTACAAACAAGTGAACTTCTTTTTGAGATATGAAATACAATTTTGAAATAAAAACTATATATATTCTAAAACAATAAACTTTAAATTGAAAGATAAGTTTTTTCAAAACTTGTACAAATACAAAAACAAGTTTCTCAAACTCATTTGAAGTACCAATATGTATGGATAAAATCCAATACATATATAAAACAATATGAACTTGTTATTGAGAATTCCTTTTCACAAAACCAAAATACAAACTAGATAAACCGAAAACCAATATCAAACTTGTGTGTAAGTTTGAGCAATCATGTCTAATCTAAACTTTACAGATAATCTAAATATTCTTACAAATTAGAGTTTTTTTTCTTGATGTGATCATTCTCTCCATCTTGACTCAATCAAAATGTGATTTCTTTGAGTTAGACTCCTTCTTGAGTACATGATCTGATCTTTGTGCTTGATATCTTGAATCAATACGTGTTAGCTTCAAATGTGAGTTTGCGTCTTTTGAAGAAGGTAGACACCAAACTAAAATTTTGATTAATATCTAAACCTTAAATAATACAAGATCGTTAGTTCTATAACTATATAAGTTAATCATCATCAAAACTAAAATGATGGACCTTTGGGCCAACAATCTCTTCTTTTTTGATGCTGACAAAACTTATGGAGTTATATATGCATGATTAGTTAAAAGCTTTGTAAAGCTCTTTCTTAACTCAAACATAGCAAATAAACAATAAGATATTCAATAAAGCTTAATAAACATTAATCAAATATATACATATATGCATAATCCCTAAACGTGCATATATAAATACTCAAATTCTCTCCCCTTTTTGTCACTTCATCAAAAAGGATAAAAAAACAAATAAGTGATATGCGACATAAATTCATGATGAGGAGAGACGCTCCCCTTGTATACATGCGTTATATGGAGAATGGATGACTAAACCCTAAACCACACAGGCATAATATACAATATATAGATGAAAATGTTAAGCTTCTCCTACACACGTGCACGATTTAGAGAGGAGAGGTCAAGTTCTTCTTTATACAATAAACTCATCATAAATCTATATATAGAGGAGACGTGAAGTTAAATCCCTTTGTATTTAAACAGTACACACACACACACACACCAACTGAAAATTTTAGATAAACCAATTGTAATTTTTAGATAAACCAATTGTAAATTCTTAGACCAATTATAAATCTTAAAACAATTTTAGATAAACCAATAATAAATTCTCGATAAATCAATACTAATGTAGAATACCAATTGAAAGCTTAGACTAATTTTAAAACATGCAAAAGATATTGATACCAATTGAAACAATTTATATCAAGCAATTGAAATCAAAACAATTTAAAATTCTCTCCCTTATTTTGGAGAAAAAGGAGTAAATCAAAATGAATCTATTTTTAAAAATTTTTCCCTCTTTTTAAAATAATAACAAAATAATTGCATAAGCTTAAGAAATAATGATACCAATTGAAAGTGATATCAATCCATGATATCAATTGAAATGAAAATCCATGATGTCAGTTGAAACAAAAATCCATGTTACCAATTGAAATGAAATAAGGTTAGCAAGAGATTAATTTTTGCTAAAAAATGTGCAAAAAAATATGCACAATTAATTTAAATCAAGCACAATCAATCAACTATATATGTGTAAGTTACAAATTGAAACTTAATACCACTTGAAGTTTGAAGGATACATATATAGATAAACATGAATGAGTAGACAAATAATCAAATATCATGTAAATTAAGTGTATAACTCATTTTTATCACCAATCTACATGCATATGTCAAATGAATAGTCAATTGAAATTATACAAGACATGATCACCCAACCAACCGTCCAATAAGGTTAGATATTTTCAAAAATACCAATCTGGATAAAGTTGAAAATAGTTTGAAAATATTATCATCCGAAAATAGATTGAAATTTTTAAAAAGAGTACATGTATAAATGAAAGAATCATCAAAACTAGGATGTACACATATAACTAAATTAGAATTGAGTACATAAAGGATATGAATAAAATTTGGTACAAAATCAAGAGTGTATCTCAAAAGTTATATAAGTATATCACCAGCTCTAAAAAAAATTGCATTTAAATATATAAACAAAACATGTAAACTATGACATGCTAAAAATTATACAATTTAAAACATATATAAAAATAAGATAGAGGATAGAGATAGTTACTCACATGGATAGAACTAATCTCCATTTGCTCAAACCAATGTGGTCTTCCCATCTAAACTCCTTGATAGTGATGCATCAAATATTTGACTATGAAGCACCGATTGCATCCACCATCAAGTCACCAAACTCTGTCATGTTTGGAGAGAGCCCACACCTACATCAAATACAATTTGTGTAGATTTTGGTACCCACATCCTTTTGGGTCTTTAGGGATTAGTATTTCGAACCCAAACACTCTTAGTTGCAAGATTTAATCTATCATAGCAAAACTTACTAAGATGGACTTTGCAACCACAATGTGAGCAAGCATATATATTGGCATGAGTGAGCATGGTGTGCATGTGTATGCCGTGGAGTATGTGCATGCACTTGAGGAGCATGTTTCTTTAGAAATATGAATTTCAATCTACTATGATCAAAAGCACATTGGCTCAAGGTAGAGCCTAAAGTATCAATACTCCTTTATAACACAAATCTCATTTTTGTCAATAGAAGAAGAAACAATATTTGTATGAGAAACAAAATCATTTTCTTTGAAAATTAACTCAACTTGATTTTTCAAAGAATCATTTTCTTTCAAAATCTCTTTTTTTTCTTTTAAAATAAAGTCAAGTTTTGAAGATAAAATATCAATTTTTTCTTTCAATTTCAATTCTTTTTCATAAAATCATATTTTTCAAATAGTTCTTCACAACAAATGGCAAGATCATCATATGACAATTTATCTTCTTCATCAAGATCAGATTCTGAGTTTACCTCAAGGGGGTCATCCCCTTAGACTGTAAAACACATGTGTGCAAAATCATCTTCTGTTTCGGATTTACTATTTGAATTTCATGTTGTGGCCTTCATTGCCTTTTTCTTCCTTGCTATTTTTTTCTTTAGTTGCCTCTCTAGTGGTACGTCCTCTTCATCTTCATAAGGAAAATGAGTTCTTCATCATCTAGTTTATTATCCTCTAAGATAATTGATTTGGCAATGCCTTTCTTTTTGTGCTTTTTTAGGGATCCTTTGAGTGCTGCACTAACTTTCTTTTGTGGCTCACAATCTTCTCTTGTCTTTTTCTCTATTTCATGGGTCTTCAAGTTTTTCATGAAAGCAGTGAAGTCTATTTTCTCATTGGCGTTAAGCTCTTTCAAGGTGGTAGCTTTCACTTTTCAAGATTTAAGAAGTGCTCTAATAATCTTTCGCACCTTTGGTTTTTGGAGATGGGTTTACTTAAAAGAACGAGTCCATTAGTAATAGTGATAAACCGAGTAAGCATCTCGTTAATAGATTCACCATCGAGCATATAAAAACTTTTATATTGTGAAGTAAGCAAATCGATCTTTACTTTCTTCACTTGTGTAGTGCCTTCATGAGTGATGATCAAAACTTGTCAAAAGGATTTGTGAGTATACAATATATAACTCTAGATATATCATCATCGTTAAGAGCTTGTAACAATGCACAATGGGATTTGAAATTGGCATCATATTCCTTCATGGTAATTATAGACTATGAGCCCTCATCACCCTCGGGACAAATAAAGGGTTTAGATATGGTTTTGGCTACAGACCTACACAAAGATTGAAGAAAAACACTTATCTTAACTTCCATATGGAAAAGTAAAGTCCATCAAACTTGAGTGGACAATAGATCTAGATTTAACACTACTAGATGCCATGCGGGTAAAACAAATATTGTGATTAGAAAAATAAGGATCTCTCTACAGTGATTAAACCAAATATCAAGAGTACCAAGTTTTGATACCAACTGTAAATCACCTAGAGGGGTGAATAGGTGATGTACTAATTGAAATCACGTAGAGGGGGGTGAATAGGTGACTAGCTAATCTAATGGAATTAATGCAAAATTAAAACTACTTATGCAAAGTAAAACTCCTTATGCACAATACAACAAGTATAACACAAGAGCGTAACCGAATTCCCCGTGAAGGGCTCTGGACTAACTCCTCAAGATTCCTCTAGATAAGAGTTGAGGTGCCGCTTTGGCTCTCTTGGTTGAATACAAGTGTGAGCAAACAATCCTAAGTATGTAACAATTAAGCATACAATATATCAAGCATGTAAGAGATCTAAGCAATAAGCATAAGCAAGATATAAAGACAAGTGAGAGATAGAGAGAGCAATCGCAAACACGGGAGATTTGTTTCGAGGTTCGAGCATACTTACTCTACGTCCTTGCCTTTAACACTATGAAGGATTTTCACTCGAATCGATCACACCGGATCACTCGGTGTCGCAACACTTACAAGGAGTTCACACTAGAACTCTTGGACTCATTAGTCCCTTCACTTGCTCCCGCAAGAACAAACACACCGCAAGCACCCAAGCTGCCGAGGCCGCACCTCTACACCGAGTTCTCACTAGAACCCGAAACAACGCGAACCCACAAGTCCGCCTTCTCAAAACAAGATGAAGGCTTTGGTGATCACAACACTATGATCACCTAAAAACAATCTCACAACAACTCTCCTATAGGATGAATTTAGCAATGGAAAGCTCAAGTGTCTGTGAGAAAAACTTGGATTGATTTGGTAGAAGAAAACTCAAAGAATCACTTTTACAAAACACTCTTGATAAACCTTTCCTTTTGATTTAGAAATATTTGCTCTTAAATAAGTGGAGAAAACCTCTGAAATAGATGGGAAACACTAGCTTTGAAACTCTCCAAAAATCTTGTCTAAAGCAACCCAAGAAAGTCCCAATTTATAGGCTTCAAAAATCTGCCCGTTGGAAGCCAAATCAGTAGTTCTGACTGCTGACGGTCGACCGCTCGGTCGACCGCCAACGGTTGAATTTTCGACCGTTGGGAAGGTCGGTCGACCAGCCGGTCAACCGCCAACTGGGCAATGGCCTAGCGGTCGACCAGGCTATTTCTAGAAAGCAGACACTCTCTGGCGGTCGATTGTGCGGTCGACCGGCCCAACCTGTGAACGTCTGTGCACATTGGTCGACCGGAGCGGTCGACCGACTTCTTGTCCAGTCGACTGTCTGGTCGACCGACAGAGGGTCAGTCTAGGCAATTTGGGGATTTAAAAACTTGACTTTTTAGCTTTGATAAAATCCCATAAATTCACAAAAAATCTACAAAAATAAGTTCAGTATTATACTTTGATATACAAACATGTTTGAGTAAAAATCAAAAAACATTTTGAACTTTTTTTTTGTGTTATGGAAATTTTGGCTTAAAACAAAAACCATATTTTCCAATTTGATTTTTTCAAAACTTCTCCAAATATAAAAACAAGATATTCTAAACACTTTTAAGGCTTAGTGTGCATGGATATGATCCATTACACATATATGATGAAATATCTATGTGTTTGTCATTTAGCTATAAATAAAGTTTAATAAAAACATGAATGCTTTGAAGCTCAAAAACCAAACCGGTATGTTTTAAAAGGAAATCTCTTTTATGAAAACTCATATAAATCTTGTGTGTGAGTGTATATGATACTTGAGCAATCCACCAACTAATCCATCCTTTACATTTTATCTAAAAACCAAATCTTAACAAAAACAAATCTAGACACAAGTCTTCTCTTGAAGGTCTTCACTTTGAAGTCTTCTTCTCCTTCTTGACTTGGTCCAAAACATGATCCAAAGAACTAGACTCCTCTTGAGTACATGATGTGGTCTTGATGCACAAGCTCTTGAATCAACACGTGCTAGCTTCAAAACTTGACTTTAAATCCTTTGATGAAGCTAAACACCTACTAAGATCTTGATCACAAATCTGAGACTAAATAAACACAAGATCATTAGTACTATAAATACATGAGTTAATCATCATCAAAACTAGAGTGATGGGCCTTTGGCAAACAATCTCCCCATTTTTGATGGTGACAAAACTCATGGAGTTTTATATGCATGGATTAAAGTTAAGTTTTATAGAAGCTCCCCCTTAACTCATGCATAGAAATAAACAAATAGATATGACAATAAAGCGCATAAAACTAAACAAATATACATGCATAAACTAGGTGAGAGAAAAACATGCATAAAGAAAAACATGCATAAACCAAAAGTTCTTTTTCTAAAAACTTTCTCCCCTTTTTTTAAACTTTCAAAATCATTTTCCCTTTTTTGTAAAATGCATAAACTCAATATGCAAGGAAACAAATAATAAATAAAATAAATAAAGAATAAAGATATATATGCGATATACATTCATAAAGAGGAAGACGCTAAGCTAGCTTCCTTGCATACATGCATTACATGAAAAAAGGATGACAAAGCCCTAACTCACATAAAGCATAATATGCAATGCATAAGTGGAGATGTGAAGCTTTCCCTATACACGTGTACCACATAAAGAAGAGATGTCAAGCTTCTCACTACAAGATACACTCAACATGAATCTATATATAGAAGAGATGTTAAGCTCCACTTGCATATAGACAATACATATTAAAACATTTTTAACACAAAATTTGAATTTTCTTAAATTTTGAGATACCATTTGTAAATAAACAAGATTTTTGATATCATTTGAAATAGGAAATTTTTTGATACCAAATGAAATTGAAACATGCGTAAATTTTGATACCAATGAAAGAAAATATTTTATATCATTTGAAATATATGGTAAATTTTGATACCAAATAAAAGGTAAAATATTTTTGATATCAATTGAAACCGAAATTCAATTGAAATTGAAACATATTGATATCAATTGAAGTATATTGTAAATTTTGATATCAAATAAATGGTACAATATGAAGCATATTTTGATACCAAATTAAATATTAATTGAAAATAATGCATAAGCTTATTAAAATACCAATTGAGATGCAATTGAAATTAAGATACAAGACAAGCTTAGCATCAACATAAATCATATATATGTATGAAATAAAAATACCAATAGAAATTGATATTACTTGAAATGTGAGGCATACACATATAGAAAACATATAAGCATACAAAATAAAAATCAATTGTGATACCAATTAAAAACACAGTGAGGATCAAATGTACAGCTCATAAATAACCACTCTATACATGCACATAATAAAAGATTTTCAATAAGGCATACATGGCATGGTCGCCCATCCACCCGCCCTTAAAGGGTAGAAGTTTTCAAAAATAGATTTGAAAATAGTTGTAAATTGAAAACACTACCAAATGAAGAATAAATAACTAGTTTAAAGTAGTTTTTGAACAACTAGTTAAAGATCCTTCAAACATGAAAACAAATCATATATCTCATGAATTATACTACATACACAAAAGTTTACACTCAAAATCTATAAAGCTCAAAAATTGTTTATGAAACAAAGTCATGAATAAACAAATAAAGTGTGAGTGTACAAGAATCAGGTAAATAGCATTTTCAAGAAAATAATCAATGAGGCTCAAAACAAACATGAATATCTTTTTATCAAACACATATAAAAATTTATTTTTCTTTGAAAATAAGCCTTCAAGTCATATGTTTGATTTATCCAAAGCTAAAAATATGCATACATATCCTAAAAATAAAAAGAGTCTATAATGGAATTTGCATGAAGGCAAGAGACTCAAGGAGTATACATATAGTTTTGGACAAAGAATACATATACATGAAGCAAAAAAAAGGTAAAATAAGTATAAATGAGGAAATCATTAAAACTAGGTTATACGTGTACATGTAATGAGTACAATTGAGCAATAAAGTGCAAACATATATGAATCAAATGTTACTCACTGCTTGTACAAGTATATACACAAGTTTTGACAAAAACTACATCTAAACAAGTATTCACCTCATGAAATACAAATTATGATTATTTTAACAAAAACTAAAAACATGCTAACAATCATCAAATAAGCATGTAAACTAAATGGAGTTTAGACATAGTTACCAAAACACGTGAACTACACTCTAAGTCTTCAAAAATATGGTGGTCATTCCACCAAACTTCCTTGATAGCAGTGCATCAATTTGTAGTGTTCGTTTGATCCCATGCATCCACCACCAAGGCACCAAATTTCTCACGTCATGTGAGAACCCACACCTACATCAAACACAAAAGGTAGGGACTTTGGTACCCATTTTCTTTTGGGTCCATGGGGGTTAGCATTGTAAAGAACTCAAACATTATTACTAGCAAAATTTATAGAATTTAATCTATCATAACAAAATTTCGCTAAATGGCCTTTGCGGCCGCAATGTGTACACTTGTACACTCTAGTATGCACTTGAAAATGAGTATGATCATGACGTGTAAAGTGTACATATGTGTGCTGTGGGTGATGTGTATGAACATGTGGAGCTTGTTTCTTTTGAAACAAGGTTTCCAATCTCTTATGGTTAAATGCACAATTGCTCAAAGTTGAGCTTAAACAATCAATTTTATTTTTCAAAAATTTAATCTCTTTTTTGATCAATAGTGACATGAAAAGCATGATGAGAATGAGCATCAATATTCTTTTTATTTTTAGAAAAAGTTACTTTTTCTTTTAAAACAAATTTTCTTTTCAAAGAGTTGTTTTCTTGTAAAGCAATTTCTTTTTGTTTTTTCACTAAGCTAATTTTTTTTTCAAAGAATTATTTCCTTCACAAAGATCATTTAATTTAGAAGTCAAGGAAATATTCTCATTTTTCAAAAATTCATTTCTTTTACAATGCATCCAACTTTATTTTTAAAAGAACCATTTTCTTCTAAAATGGAGTCATATTTCTTTTTCAAATTCTTTTTTTCCTTTTTAAGCAAATCATATTTTCAAGGAGTTGTTGACAAAAAGATGCAAGTTCATCATATGATATATCAACATCCTCATCTAGCTTGAATTCGGTAGTTACCTCAAGGGGGTTATCCCCTTAGACCATATAGCACAAGTTGGAAGCATCATTTCCAACATCCGAGTTGTTCCCCGCATAGTATTGTTCTTGTTCACCAAGGGAGATAATAGAGTTCCATACTACAAAAGCCGAATCAATGTTAGAAACCCTAGATAAATATTCATCATTTAGGGTTGACTTTAAAGCATGAATGGATTTTGAGTTAGTCTTAATATACTTGCTATTATTAAAATATGAATCCTTAATGGTAGCAAGATAAACATGAATACCTAGGCCTTTGAGGTACAAAGACATCTTAACCTTCCAAATTTGGATGTTAAGAATGTCAAAGGTGGGAGGCGACATGAAATCCATGTGTGTGTACAAATATTGTGATTAGCTATAAATGAGAATCTTTAACTCAAGGTTGTTAGACCCAAATCAAGAGCATTTAGCTCTGATACCAATTGAAATCACCTAGGGGGTGAATAGGTGACTAGCTAATCTAATGGAATTAATGCAGAATTAAAACTATTTATGTAAACTAAAAACCTTATGTACAACACACCAAGTATAACACAAGAGTGTAGCCAAATTTCCCGTGAAGGGCTCTAGACTAACTCCTCAAGATTCCACTAGATAAGAGTTGAGGTGCCGCTTTGGCTCTCTTGGTTGAATACAAGTGTGACCAAACAATCCCAAGCATGTAACAATTAAGCACACAGTATATCAAGCATGTAAGAGATCTAAGCAATAAGCATAAGTAAGATATAAAGACAAGTGAGAGATAGAGAGAGAGCAATCGCAAACACGGGAGATTTGTTTCGAGGTTCGAGCACACTTGCTCTACGTTCCCGCCTTCAACACTATGAAGGATTTCCACTAGAATCGATCCTACCGGATCACCCGGTGTCGCAACACCTACAAGGAGTTCACACTAGAACTCTTGGACTCACTAGTCCCCTCACTTGCTCCGGTAAGAACAAACACACCGCAAGCACGCAAGCTTGCCAAGGCCGCACCTGTACACCGAGTTCTCACTAGAACGCGAAATAATGCGAATCCGCACGTCCGCCTCCTCAAAACAAGAATGAAGACTTTGGTGATCACAACACTTTGATCACCTAAAAATAATCTCACAACAACTCTTCTATAGGATGGATTTAGCAATGGAAAGCTCAAGTGTGTGTGAGAGAAACTTGGATTGATTTGGTGGAGGAAAACTCAACGAATCACTTTTACAAAACACTTTTGATAAACCTTTCCTTTTGATTTGAAAATATTTGCTTTTAAACAAGTGGAGAAAACATCTGAAATAGATGGAAAAAACTAGCTTTGAAACTCTCCAAAAATCTTGTCTAAAACATCCCAAGGAAGCCCCAATTTATAGGCTCCAAAAATCTGCCCGTTGGAAGCCAACTCAGCAGTTCTGACTGCTGACGGTCGACCGCCGGCCGCCAATGGTCGGATTTTCGACCGTTGGGAAGGTCGATCGACCGACCGGTCGACCGCCAACTGGGCAATGGCCTAGCGGTCGACCGCCCAGTCGACCAGGCCATTTCCAGAGAGCAGACACTCTCTGGCGGTTGACCGTATGGTCGACCAGCCCAACCTGTGCACGTCTGTGCACAACGGTCGACCGGAGCGGTCGACTGACTTCTTGTCCGGTCGACCGACAGAGGGTCAGTCCAGGCAATTTGCGGATTTAAAAACTTGACTTTTTAGCTTTGATAAAATCTCATAAATTCATAAAAAAACTACAAAAATAAGTTTAGTATTATACTTTAATATACAAATATGTTTGAGTAAAAATCAAAACATGTTACAAACATTTTGAACTATTTTTTTGTGTTACGAAATTTTGGCTTAAAACAAAAACCGTATTTTCCAATTTGATTTTTTGAAAACTTCTCCAAATATAAAAATAAGATATTCTAAACACTTTTAAGGCTTAGTGTGCATGGATATGATCCATTACACATATATGATGAAATATCTATGTGTTTGTCATTTAGCTCTAAATAAAGTTTTGATAAAAACATGAATACTTTGAAGCTTAAAAATCAAACCGGTATTTTTCAAAACGAAATCTCTTTTATGAAAACTCATATAAATCTTGTGTGTGAGTGTGTATGATACTTGAGCAATCCACCAACTAATCTATCCTTTACATTTTATCAAAAACCAAATCTTAACAAAAAGAAACCTAGCCACAAGTCTTCTCTTGAAGGTCTTCACTTTGAAGTCTTCTTCTCCTTCTTGACTAGGTCCAAAACATGATCCAAAGAGTTAGTCTCCTTTGAGTACATGATTTGATCTTGATGCACAAGTTCTTGAATCAACACGTGCTAGCTTCAAAACTTGACTTTAAATCCTTTGATGAAGCTAAACACCTACTAAGATCTTGATTACAAATCTGAGACTAAATAAACACAAGATCATTAGTACTATAACTACATGAGTTAATCATCATCAAAACTAGAGTGATGAGCCTTTGGGCCAACACTAATCAAATGCGAAACAAAAAACTTATACTAACTAAAACTAACACAAAAATAGATATCAAAGAGTGAAGCCGAATTCTTAGTGAAGGTCTTCAGACCTTCTCCTCAAGATTTTTCTTTAATAAGAGATGATCTGCTTAATTGCTCTCTTGGTTCAAATAAGTGTAAGCACATGAAAGTATATCAAGCATGTAAAGATAGACACGTAATAGCAAGTAAGATATAAACTAGAGTGATTGACTTGAGAGAGAGAGAGAGAGAGATGATGATGAGCAATCACAATCACGAGAGAATTATTTCGAGATTCGAGCCGTTTGCTCTACGTCACCGCCTTCACCGCAATGAAGGATTTCACTATGCAAGATCGAGAAAGATCACTCAATAATACAAGTTCCCTCAAGAACTCTTGGACTCACAGGTTGCTTACTCAGTGCCTCAATTCCTACAACACGAGCCCGTGAGCTCACTCCGAGTCTGCAACCTCCAACCAATAGAAATACAATGATGAACACTCGGGGATCAATCTCTTTGACCACAAATAATGAACTCTCACAAAAAAAACTTTTATAAAGTAGATAGAGGAGATTGGCTCAAACTTGTTTGAGAAAAAACTAAGAGATTTGAAAGTGGGATCTCAAGAAAAACTATTGAGAAAATTTCTTTGAAAATGTAAGAATTTGTAGCACAAAAACAATTTCTCCCAAAAACTTATTTTCTTGATTTTTCAAATCCTTTTCAAAAACTAAAAACTCTTGTTGAAACTCTCTACAAATGGCTCCTAATTATAGGCAATAGGTAAAGATCATTAGAGATTAACTTCATGTGTTAAAAATATGTTTAAACCCATGAAAAGTAAGAAATAACCCATTGAAACTAAAACAAAAACCAGATAATCAAAAGCTAGCCATTATAGGCAAACTGTTACTTTTGACAGCAGTGCGATCAAGCACCCGGATGACCTCCAACGGCTAAAATCTAGCCATTGGAGCCAATGATCGACTGCCCGGTTCCAGAGCAGACTTTTCTGCTCTGCACAACTAGCGGTCGACAAGCCTTTCAATCGTTTAGCCCAACTGCCCAACGGTCAACCGCATGGTCGACCGCGTGCATAAGCCAATGCATGTATGCACGTCTAGTCGATTACCCAATCGATCGTGTACACAAGCCAGTGGCTTGTTACACCAGCGATCGACTGGCCTAGGCCAAAACTCTATTTTTTGATCTTTTAAAAGTCTTTTTAAATCCCAATAAATTTGTATAAATCTACATAAATAAGTTCTTGTAAATACTTTAGAGTACAAATATGTGATATTAAAAATCAACACATAGTACAAATATGTGAACTTCTTTTTGAGATATGAAATACAATTTTGAAATAAAATTATATTTTCTAAAACAATAAACTTTAAATTGAAAGATAAGTTTTTCTAAAGCTTGTATAAATAGAAAAACAAGTTTTTTAAACCCATTTGAAGCACCATTGTGTATGGATAAAATTCAATACACATATAAAATAATATGAACTTGTTTTTGAGAATCCTTCTCACAAAACCAAAACACAAATAGTTAAACCGAAACCAATATCAAACTTGTGTGTGTAACTTGAGCAATCAAGTCTAATCTAAACTTTACAGATAATCTAAGCATCCTTACAAAGAAGAGTTTTCTTTTTGATGTGATCATTCTCTTTATCTTGATTCGATCAAAACATGATTCTTTTGAACTAGATTCCTTCTTGAGTAAATAATGCGATCTTTATGCTTGAGCTCTTGGATCAATACACGTTAGCTTCAAACTTGACTTTGAATTTTTGAAGAAGCTATACACCAAACTAAGATCTTGATTAATATATAAAACTTAAATAACACAAGATCATTAGTATTATAACTGCATGAGTTAATCATCATCAAAACTAGAGTGATGGACCTTTGTGCCAACAATCTGAGTGGCGTGAAACCCGTCAGCAGAGAGATGAACTTGGGACTCCAAGTGGGGGACAATCCCAGAAGCGGAGTAGTCCGCAGTCATCTCCGAATGGGGAGGGACCTATCAGTGAAGTGGTGGGTTCGGCATGAATCTGAATTGGGCTGAGACCCGTCAGCAGAGTGGGTCTACAGTCGTCTCCAAGTAGGGATAAGACCCATCAGCGGAGCGACAGACTCTACAGTACTCTAGTGGGGTTGAAACCCATCAGCAGAGTTGGTTCCCAGTTGTCTCCGAGCGAGCGTGAGACCTACTAGCAGAGAGATGAATATTGGACTCCGAGCGGAGTGGCACTGGCAGAGAGAAATTGGCAGTGGTTAGTTTGTCTTTGGGTCAGACGAGGTGAGTCTGTAGGCTGATGTTTGCGCTATTGTCTCCGAGTGCGGGGTAAGACCCATTAGCAAAACACACAAACATTAGGAGCTCTGAGAGGGGTGTGACCCAACGAGTAGGGACTCCAAGCGGGGAACAATTCCATAGCTGAGGGTTTCGACTGTCCATAGGCTAATCGTGAGGGAACCCATAGGCAGATGCTCACGTTGCCGTCTCCGAGTGGGGGTAAGATCCATCAGCAGAGCATGCAAGAATTGGACTCTGAGTGGGGGATGAGACCCATCAGCGGTGTTGGGTTCTCAGTCATCTTCGAGTGGGGGGGTAAGATCCATCAGCGGAGCAGCAAAATTGGCGGGACTCTGAGAGGGGATAGCCCTAGCAGCAGAGTATCTGAAATGGTTGGAGCAAAATTATAATTTTATTTAATGGTTATGATAAAATACATGAAATTTAACTGAAATATAGGGGTGTTATTGGTGAAGGTACTCCCTTGTCTTCATTAGAGGGATCAGATCACTCAATAGTCTTGTACTGGGTGATCATGTCTTGTGATTGTGTAGAAGTCAATGCATTCGACTATCCTGCACTGGTGGCTGCCCGGGGGTAAGAACGTACTCTTTGAGGAAGCTTTGATGCATCAGTTTTTTCAGGTTCTTTTGGAGGCTTTTGCAGTGGACGGTCTGATGCTCTTTACTGTCATGGTAAGAATAATATTCTTTCACTTCGGGGAGCGTGGGGTTGTATTGGACCGGCTTCGGGCGCTTTATCCATGACTTATCCTTGATGGCATTAATGACTTCGTTGATGAGGAGCCTTAGTGGCATGAAGTGTGTTCCACCTTGAAGTCTTGGAGTGGATTCAATGAGAGGACCGGAAACACTTGTCGTTTGTAGGATGGTGCCCCGATTCGGCTTATCAGCATTAGTGAGCCCCGCACTGTGACTTCAACTTCTCTCTGTCATTGCTACATTTGAGAGACTATTTGGGGGAGCTTTTCATTGCTTCCTCCAACTGGATGTACAACTGGGCTTGGGACATGTGTCACGCCCCGCTTCCCAAAATACAGAGTACGGGGACGTGATGATGGCCAATAGATACTCACGAAGAGTGAAATCTCTTCCATGAGTACCTTAGGCTGTCAATAATGAGCAGGATAGCACACATATATGCATATACAACCAAGCGCAAGGATAAAATCACATATATGAAAAACTGAATCATAAATAATATCATCCACTATATCTGAAGAAGACAAGTCAAGAAAGAAAACTGAACTCACCAGAGAACAGCTGTACTAGAATATGATTTACAAACAACTCTCTGTACCGACTTTCTGATCTAGATACTGAAAAATATAATAAAGATCCGTTAAAAGTGGACCAGCAAAAGTACACGAAGGGAAAAGAATGATAAAAGAGAGTATGAAAATGTAGTAACAATAAGTAGGACATGAGAACAATATGTTTGGCTGTATCGAGAACTGAAAATAATAACAATAATAGGAATAATTGAGACGATAAATCATGTACAAGGAGACCGTGCATGCATAATGTGACATGTATATAACGAACATGAAATGTCCTGAACGAGTAACTGTTGTGTAGCATAATCACAAGATCACAAGAACACGAGATCACAAGATAAAATAACATAGTACGTCTAGAAACATCATGTAGTCAAGATAATGTATGTCACAAGAGTCTCAAGGGTCAGTATCTTGAACATATATGTCAGGTGCTAGATCACTGAAAAAATGCAGGAATGATGCAAGTGTACTTGTCCTGAATGTTTTATTATCCTAACTAATGCAACCATCCTTTGTCCTATCCCACAGTACAACTGCATATCAAATAAGTGATGTGTTAGTGGATCCTGATAGCAGGGAGAAACAGTTCACTGTACTCAAGTATCATGTAACATATAATAACAGGAGCACGCATAAATAACAAGATCACGTGTGACATCCAAACCCACAAGGGGTCGCCTTTTCAAGCAGACCTCCCTAAATTTTTCTTACTACAATCTCTCCCAGTAACTCCGGCTTGGTTAATTTTATAATCAATGCAAATGCTAAATAGTGTGTAACTCAGTGTACATGACCCAGAATCGATATCAAGAATATCAGTGATAGATAGTGAATATAATGTATATCTCGATCACGGGACAATATAACGGTGGCAATATCAAGTGACAAATGTAAAGTAGTGCAAGTAGTGTTAGTGACATATAATCCGAAGGTCATAGGAAACTTGTCATGATCATAAGTATTATACTCCAATGAAATATCCTTAATAATGAATCACAAGATATTTTGGTCGATTTCCTCAAGATTAATTTCATAATATTCATTTCATTATTATCCAGTTATCCTAAAGATCCAGGTCACAATATTTGTCACGGTCAGTACAAATTTTGTGTCACTAAATTAGGCTATCACATGCAAGTAATAATGTCAATTTAAATTGGATGGATGCGTGAACAGTAACAAGATGCAAACATGATATGATTATGAGGTGAAATCGGTAATAATATTAAGAGTAGAACAATTAAAGGTTATAATCAGAGCAAAGAAGATATAATATGATCATGGGACAACACAGATAATCGAGAATATGATATCGAGTGATAACAATCAAAGGATAATATCAAAATAGGAAAATAAAAAAGGAAGAGAAGCGTGTTCACTTGCTTGATGTCATTGGAACCTGATTTTCCTTAACTACAATCGGCTCTGGGTAGGATTCATGACCTAAATATTACGTGAATTAATTAGAGACTTGACATGTTTTTTATTCAGTGATGAGAATGTAATTTTTACTATTTATTATAATTTTGGTTAGTTAATATTTTCAAATAATACAGTTTTCTGAGTTGAGCAACCATTTAAAAATATAATTTCATGATAAAATACATGCATAAACTAATAAATTAATGTATAATGTTTATATATTACTGCATTATGAATTTTACTTTTTTTGTGATACTTAAAAATTTATTGGCAATTTTTAAATAAATAACCATTAAATAATGATTATAAAGAATATTTAATTTCATGTTATTCAAGTTAAAAAAACTCTCAAAATAATTTTATAGAGTCCCAAATTCAGTTTGTGATTTTCTTTGAATTTTCTGGAATTTTTTGAGTTTATTTCAAAATTTTCTGAATTAAAATAAGCCTAAAAATTAATAAAAAACTTAACGGGTCTGTTTGCTACAGTAAAGGGTCTGAGTCTGTGTCTACTACAGTGTTGAGTTTGGGTCTGGGTCTGCTACAGTAATATTACTACAATAATATTTTTGTATTTTATTTATTTTCTTTTCCTCTTTTTCTTTTCTTTTTTTTTTTTTGTATTGGGTCAGGTTCGGGTCTGTTGTATAGACCCGAACTGGGTCTATTGATCAGACTTGCTGGCTTGGCCTGACCAGACCTGGCCCAGGCCAGGCCAAGTTGGCCTGGCCAGACCAGGCCCTGGCCTGGCTTGCTCTTAGCCTGGTCCTGGCCGAGAGCAATAGTTCACAATTTTTTTGATTATAAAATAAATACTAAAAATTAATTAAAAATTATGATAATTAGGAAACAAGTCTTGGGTGTCCCTATATATTTTTGTTAGATTTTAAAACAAGTTTTCATGGTGAAATTGTTGATTAACTAGTGTATGTTACATGTTCGATGAAATGCCAACAAGAATTAAAATCTTCGAAAATACGAAATAACTTACCGCAACACTTCCCTTCAGTGTGAATCTTCTTTCTCAAGTCCAGCATCTCAGAGTCTTGGAGAGAGAGAGAGAGAGAGAGAGAGAGAGAGAGTACCCATGCTCACGCAAGGGGTGTGTGCTAGCTTGGCTGGTCTCCGATAGAGATCGTTGGAGAAGACGGAGGTCACGGAAGTGGAAGTCGATAACAGCGAGCTCGGCGGATCTCCCGGACGATGCCGGTGGCTCAACAGAAGCCATGGAGACTCCAACGGAGGGTGGTGCACCAGGTGATAAAGGAGGCGGCTTCCGACGATGACAGAGGAGCATGCCGTGAGGGGATGTGCGCCTCCATTGGGTTGCATGTGTGGAGGTTTGCAGGTGGGTTCGGGGGCTGCTCACGGCCATGACGACAGAGATGTTGGCACTGGATGTGGACGGCCTAGAGTGGTGTGCTGCTTCTGTGTAGGGGACGCTAGTGGAGCCATTGGGTGTTGCCACAGCCATGCTTGGATGGAGAGGGAGTGGAATCATGTATGGTTGAGAGGAAAAGTAAGAGAGTGAGATGGATCAAATAGAGAGAGAGAGAGAGAGAGAGAGAGAGAGAGAGAGAGAGAGAGAGAGAGAGAGAGGCTGAGGATGTGGGGTGATCGAGAGAGAGTGGGAGGTCATGAGTAGTAAGTGGGCGCAGGTGGAAAACGTGTGTTAGTGGGGAAGAAGGTGGAAGAGTAAATGATGGTTAAATAGATAATGAGCGCTCCTTTAAACACATGCCAAAGTGGCATAGTGGTGCAAGCTTGGGAGTTGGAATGTGATGTCACGGTTTGAAATACTGGGCATAACAATTAAGTGGTTTGATTTTATTTAATTTTTGAAGAATAAAGGGTAAATGGAAAGAGGTTAAATAAATTTGGCTACCTTTCTGTGCTAAAAGCTACGAAGGCTTCATGGTTGGTGCATTCTTTCCAATTTTGGGGGTTCTTGAGTTCGAATACAATAAAAAGGTTTTCCTATTTTATTTTATTTTTATGTAAATTTCATTCTTTTCTTTTTGAATAAATATTTAAGCATTATTTTATTGGATTAAACTCTATTAATTCAGAAAAATCCTCAAAAATTCTCAAAAATAGAAGATGTTATTCTGAACATTGTTTTGAAGTCAGATCTCCAAAATTCATTCTCGATTGTTAATTAAAAATCTCGGAGTCAGTCTGTGACACCGATCGACTCCGAATTAAGATTCTTCTCCAATAAATTCCGAAATAATTCGGAAAAATTCAAAATACTGGGAAATAATATCTTAAGCTGAAATGGTCTCAATCCGGCTATCAGAATGATTACATCGGGTATTGAATACCAGTAATGATATACGTTCATTGGGTACCGAGGGTTACAACATGACTTCACTTATCCGAGTTACGTCATGCTTCAGTAAGTATTTGTATTGTGGGTGTGAAACATGCAACCCGCTGATGAACGCGAGTGTAGAGACATCTTTATTGGAAATTTTCTTTGTTTCAAGTAAGAGATGATGATCCAAGAGATCTAATCGAATTGGAGAAGAAAAAAAGACTTGGAAGAGAAGTAAATCCAGAAAATAAGGTGATAATCGAAAGAATTATGGCCGCACACCAAGGGCTGTCGACGACCCTATCGACAGAGAAGGCAAACATCTCAGATTTTTGACAGGCCTGAGAAGGCTGTCGACAGCCTAGTTCCAGATCAGAATACATTTTTTTGGGCGCATTCAGGCTTCCTTGTCTGGTGGAGTTCGAATAGGAATTAGTTCCTATTCAATAAAGATTTGTTTCTAAAGTTTAAATTCTTCCACATCAAGAAAATTAACTCGTACAAGGATTGATCAAGTTCTTCAAGCACATGACAACCAAGATTCATAGTTCGAAAAGAGTTTGCATTGTAAAACTTTATAAATAAACATTGCAACCTCGTCTATTTTAACACAAAAAGATGAAGAGGAAGCTAAGAAAGAGACAAGAAGGTGACGATGCATAAAGAGAAGGTATACTTTTATAATCTTGTGGGATTCAAGGCGAAGATGAATACTCTTGTAAGAATCAAGGAGAAAGTTAGATCTTTTTATGAAGTTTATTAATAAAACTCTCTCAAGTTCTCTCTCCATGGAAGTAGGCCAAGTTTGGGCCGAACCATGTTAAATCCTCATGTACTTTTCTATCTTTTTGTTTTAATATTGCTAGTTTGCTCTATAATAGTTTTCTTTTGCAAGTAATACATATTGTTATGGTTCTGCAATGTCGATTACAATCTTGAGCGTACACAATAATTATTGTCGTAACCTGATTGTTGGTCTCAACAATTGATATTATCGTTGTCGTGTTACAACAATCTTCACTGCAGATGGAAACCTTGGCGAGCTGATTTTGGAAGTAGCCGGTGCATAACTTGAGGTTGTCGTCGTGTTTCATTTTGACAGTAAGGCGGTGGTAGTTGTTCTTCTTACCTCTCGACGGGAGACATATTAGGTGAGAAACACTTTGGTTAGCTCCTCGAAATTATGGAGTGAATGTGACAGTAGAGAATAAAATCAATCCGAATCCAAACATTTCAGACTGGATGAAAAGGTCAGGCACATGAGGGATCATTATGAGAATGGATCACCATCCTGTCTCGAAAATACCGATGAGTTGAAAAGTGCCACTGGCTCTGGAGTAGTAGTCAAAGGTTGGAGTTGTGAACTTCTTTGAGAAAGTCCAAGATTTCTTCAGAGAGGGGGAATTGGAGACTTTGGCAACGAACTATTTCGGTCAGCTTTAGAGTTGTAGCTTAGCTTTCTCGATCCGCCTTTGGACAAGCTCGTCGAGGGTTCAGATATCAGAGAACTCCTCAATCCTCCTTCAAGTCTGGACGTGCTGAACTCTCACTCGAAAATGAGACGAATTAGCTTCGTTGCTGGAATAATCTTCACACAGGAGAGATGTCGGTCTGGACTGCCTCCGGTTCGTGGTGGGGCCGTTAATCTGTCTCTCCAATTCCAGGTTCGTCCTCCAGTTGTGTCTGCGCTTGGGTTCTTTGGAGGGTGGCGATTTTTGCGTGAAGTTGGTCATTGAGTTGCTTCGGCACCTCCTGCTCGCGGGCGACACTCTCGCGGTCGAGAGTCGTCTGCTCTTGGTTGCGATCTGACCAAGCTTATCGTTCCTTCATTTCTTTTTCATGTCGGTGAGCATCTGAAGAATCTGGTCTTTGTACAGTGGCAGCGATTGGTCATTGGTGGCTGTCCTCTGAGATGACGAGGAGCCAACGTCTTATATGGCATGCTCGCGATCGGGGGCATGAAGGGGGACCGTGCCCCCAGCAGCAGTACCGGTCTTGCCATTTGACAGGGCACCGTTATGGCCGATAATCTACTTCTTCGGGGCTATCGATGTTAGGGAATAAGTTTTTGAGGAAGGTTTGGGTTGTATGGAAGGAAAATCTGTAAGTTCACCTAGAGGGGGGGTGAATAGGTGATGGCTAATCTAATGGTCACTAAATGCCAAATAATGCGGAAGCTAAAAACAATTATGACCTAATTAAATCTTTTACACTAAACGCCACGTATAACACAAGAGTGTTGCCGAATTCCCCGTGAAGGGCTCTGGACAAACTCCTCTAGATTCCCCTTGAATGGGTTGAGGTGCCGCGTTGGCTCTCTTGGTTGAATATAAGTGTTAGCAAACAATCCCAAGCAAGTATATCAATGAGCACACAAGTATATCAAGCATATAAAGATTTACACTATAATTGAATGCAAGATATAAGTAAGGGAGAGAGAGGGAGAAAAGGCAATCGCAAACACAAAGGGTTTGTTTCGAGGTTCGAGCACACTTGCTCTACATCCCCGCCTTCGACACACGAAGGATTTCCACTATGCAAGATCCCAATGAATCTCTCCCCGGTGCCGCAACACCTACAAGCCCTCGGACTCCCTAGTCCCGTACACACGCAAGCCCACCGGCTCGCCGAGGCCGCACCTCAAACAAAGAGTTCGCACCCGAACCCAAAACCACCGAGTCCACACTAGGACCCGAAACAATCGCGAATACACACGTCCGCCTTCTTAAAGAAACAAAGTAGAACTTTGGTGATCACAACTCTTGATCACCTAAAATCCTCTCACAATAACACTCCTATAGAATGAATAGCTCAATGGGTTGCTCAAGTGTTTGTGAGAAAAACAAAGAAAGAGATGGTGGAGGAAAACTCAAGAAATTCTCTTTTACACTCTTGATAAAACTTTCCTTTTAGATAGGAAATATTTGCTCTCTATTTTGTGGAGAAAAACTCTGAAAATGAGTAGGAAAAACTGGCTCAAAAACAATCTCCAAATCTTTAAGAAAACAGCCCCCAAATGACCCTTTATATAGAGTCTGGAAAACTAGCCATTGGGGCTCTGTCAGACCTGCCGGTCGACCCGCCCGGTCGACCGCCAACGGTCAGAAATCCGACCGTTGGAGCCACGGTCGACCGCCCGGGTCGACCGAGCCACTGGAGCAGAGAGTAGAACTCTCTGTCGGTCGACCCGTACGGTCGACCGAAATTTCCAGAGAGCAGAGCTCTCCGGATCGGTCGACCGGCACGTTCGGCCGTCCTCCAGTGCACAAAGGCGTGCACGTCTGTGCACGTCGGTCGACCCTACCGGTCGACCGACTTCAGAGTTAGTCGACTATAAAGGAAGCAAGTTGACTTATCTGAAGCCTGAAACAGTTTTCTGAGATTAAAAAGTTTGTCTTTTGGTTCAAATAAAATCCCATAAAATACTTAAAAATCTACAAAAATAGTTTAACCAATATACTTAGATATACAAACATGCTTGCACAAAATCAAGGCATGTTATAAAAGATTGGACTATTTTTGTATGTTTTGAAAATATTGGCTCAAAAGAAAACTTGTATTTTTTCTAAAACTTGTTTTTCAAACTTCTTCATGATACAAAAACAAGATATTTTGAATTCATTAAAGCATAGTGTATTTGGATATGATCCACTACACAATTAAGATGAAATATCTATGTTTTTGGCATTAAGCTCTAAATATGGTTTTGGATAAAAGATATGCATATAAGAAATTCCAAAAACCAAAAGTATTTTTCCAAAATGAAAGTCTTTTCTAAATCTGAAAATTCTTTTATGAAAACAATTCTATCAAGAGTGTGTGTGTATATGTACTTGAGCAATCCACCACTATTCTATCCTTTACATTTTTAACTAAAACAAAAACAAAATCTTATACCTAGACACAAGTCTTCATCTTCTTGAAGTCTTCACTTGAAGGCTTCTCATCTTCTTGACTTGGTCCAAGCTTGATCCAAAAGCTCCTTGGATCACACCGTGCTAGCTCCAAATCTTGACATTTTATCCTTTGTTGAGCTATGCACCTACTAAGATCTTAATAATGAATCTGTCACTAATTAAATACAAGATCATTAGTAAACATAACTACATGAGTTGATCATCATCAAAACTAGGGTGATAGGCCTTTGGGCCAACAGTCTCCCCTTTTTGATGATGACAAAACTCATGAAGTTATATATGCATAGATTAAAGTAAAGCTTCAAAGAAGCTCCCCCTTAACTCATGCATAACAAATAAATAATAGATATGGCAATGAGGCACATGAATATGTATGCAAGTATGGAGATAAAACATGCAACAAGCATAAATCAAAATCTTTTTCTCCTATTTGCAATACAAAAAAAATATATATGCATAAATCTTATTCAACCATGCATATAAACTCAAAATCTTTCTCCCCCTTTTTGTCAATCATCAACAAAGGGTTCAAAGTGAAATCAAATCAAACAAATTTTTCTCCCCTTTTTGTCAAAAACAAAGAGATCAAGAAGGGGTAATACAAATCAATCAATAAAAATTTATATGCGATATACATTCATGAAGAAGAAGACGCTAAGTTAACTTCCCTACACATATGCATTACATGAAAGAGGGATGACAAGCCCTAATTCACATAACGCATATTATGTAATGCATAAGAGGAGATGTGAAGCTCCCCCTACACACGTATATCATATAAAGAAGAGGTGTCAGGCTCCTCAATTTATAATATACTCAACATGAATTCATATGTAAGAGAGATGTTAAGCTCTCCTTGCATATAGGAAATACAAATCAAAAAAATTTTGAATTTTTCTTAAACAAAATTTTAAAGGTATCAGAGCTCTTGTAAAGCAAACAAATTTTTAAGATACCAAATTGAAAATAATTATTATCGTAAATCATATTGATACCAATTGAAATTTAACAAATATGAAGTTGAAGCATTTTGATATCAATGGTAAACATAATGATCCAAAAATTTTTATTTTTCATCATAAACTTTGTGCTTTTAAAAAAATGTGAACCAATTGAAAGTTAAGCACATTAAAATCATATATATGTATGAAAAGAAATATACCAATAGAAATTGATAAAATTTAAATTTGAAAGCATTCATACATGCAATCAAAATATGAGTATATAAAAATCATATTGACACCAATTGAAAATATCCAATGATACCAATTGAAGAGTAAGCTTATCATATACTCTACCATATGAAGAATTTGCACTAGTTAATATGAAAATGTTTTAAAAACTAGTACGAAATCCTTCAAGTAAGGAATAAAGCAAAAAATGTCAATTAATCTTAATATTCCTTTAAATCATCACACATTTTTATTAAAAAACAAAATTTATATTTCAAGATATATGTATGTTTTGACAACACAATAAGTATACATACATATAAACACAATTGAGTCCATATAAATAGATTTGCATTAAAGGCAAATGACTCAAGAGGTATACATGTATATCTTAAAGTTTGGCAAAATATACATATACATGAAATGAAAACACATGATCATAAATCAAATCCAAAAAGTGGGAATACAAGTTTAAAAATGTATGTATCATCAAAACCAAGCAATACAAGCACATTTCATGGGTTCAAATAAGCATTCAAGCACAAATATAAATAGATTTATTTGTGGCCCACGATATGTACAAGTATAAATCCTAGTGTTGACAAAAACTAACATATAAACTAATATTCAAATCATGAAGCATCAAATTTTGAGAAAAATAGAATCATGTGTCAATCTCAAAAACTATTTGAAGAATAAATAACTAGTATAAATTGTTTTTGAAAAACTAGTTAAAGATCCTTCAAATATATCAAATTTTATGTTTTTCATGAATTATACTAAGTACATAAAAGTTTAAGCACTCATAGTCCATAAAACTCAAAATTATCTTGAAAAGTAAAAGATGAGTGTTCAAAGGTTATGTAAATGACATTTTCATGAAAATAGACAATGAAGCTCAATCAAACATGAATCTCATTTTTAGACAAGACATGAAATTTTATTCTCATTAAAAACAAATCATGAAAATTTTTTATTTTTCATCTTAAAGTAAACTTCAAGGTATATGTATGATTTATCCAATCCTAACAATACACATACATATCCCAAATATAAAAGAGTCTACAAATAGTGTATGCATGAAAGCAAGAGACTCACGGGTATACATGTATATTTATTAGATTTGAATTAAAAATACATATACATGAAGTAAAGCATAAAAATAGGCAAAACATGTATAAAAAGAGAATCATCAAAACTAGTCTATACATATGCATATAGTGGATACAAATGAGCATGAAGTTCAAATATATATGAGTCAATTGTAGTTCACTATTCATATATGTATAAATGCAAGTTTGACACATTCTACATCTAAGCATGTAAATACCACATGAAGCACACAAAAATATGAACATGCTATATGATATATGAAATTAAAAGCATGTACATAAAAAGTAGGAGTTTAGAGATTGTTACCAACTCTAAAGCTCCAAATATGGTGGTTGTCCCACCAAGCTTCCTTGATAGTGATGCGTCTAAGATGTGCCCATAAAGTCCATTGCATCCACTACCAAGGCACCAATTCTCTCACGTTTTGTGAGAGCCCTCACCTACATCAAAAGCAAATGGTGGGGACTTTGGTACCCATTTTTTCTTGGGTCCTTGGGGGTTAGCTTTGTAAGGCACCCAAACATTTTTATTATTAGCAAAATTAATATGATGCAACTTATCAAAACAAAATTTTGCTAAATGGCCTTTGCGGCCACAATGTATACATTTGTACACCTTAGTATGCTTATGTGTAGGAGTGTGATCATGTTGTGCAACATAAGCAAATGCATGGTTATGATGTGCATGAATGTGTGGAGTTTGTTTCTTTGAAAACATTGACTCCAACCTAGAATGATTAAAAGCACAAGAGTTCAAAGTTGAACTCAAACCATCCATTTTATTTTTCAAATCTTTAATCTCATTAGTGGTGGCATGAAAAGCATGATAAGATAAAGAATCATTTTTCTTTTTCTTTTGTGAAACAAAATCTTTTTCTTTTTCACAAAATTTTCTTTTCAAAGATTTATTTTCTTGAAAAACAACTTCCTTTTGTTTTTCCATCAAATCAATCTTATTTTTCAAAGACATATTCCCTTCACATAAATCATTCAATTTTGACATGAGGGAAACATTTTCATTTTTCTAAACATGCAATTTTATTTTTAAAAGAATCGTTCTCTTTTAGCATGCAATCAAAATCCTTTTTAATTTTCTTATTATCTTTTTCTAAGCATGCAATGTTATCTCTAAAAGAATCATGTTCTTTATGCATGCTAGCAATGTTCTTTTTCAAAATTTTATTTTCCGTTTTAATCATGTCATATTTTTCAAGCAGTAGATGACAAAAAGTAGATAGCTCATCATATGACATGTCCTCATCATCGGATTCGGTGTTTACCTCAAGGGGGTTATCCCCTTGACCATGTAGCACACGTTGGAGGTGTTGCTTCCAACGTCCGAATCGCTCACCGCATAATATTGTTCATTTTCGCCAAGGGAGAAGAGGGTGTTCCAAACTACAAAAGCCAAATCAATGTTAGCAACCCTAGATAAATAAACATCATTTAGGGTAGACTTTAAAGCATGAATGGCCTTTGCATTAGCCTCAAAATTCTTGCCATTTAAACAATATGAATCTTTAGTTGTAGCAAGATAAACATGTATGCCTAAGGCCTTGAGGTACAAAGACATCTTAACCTTCCAAATTTGGATGTTAAGAATGTCAAAGGTGGGTGGTGACATGAAGTCCATGGTGTGTGTACAAATCTTGTGATTAGCCTACAATGAGGATCTTTAACTCTAGGTTGTAAGACCTAAAATCAGAGCACTTGGCTCTGATACCAATTGTAAGTTCACCTAGAGGGGGGATGAATAGGTGATGGCTAATCTAATGGTCACTAAATACCAAATAATGCGGAAGCTAAAAACAATTATGACCTAATTAAATCTTTTACACTAAACACCATGTATAACACAAGAGTGTTGCCGAATTTCCCGTGAAGGGCTCTGGACAAACTCCTCTAGATTTCCCTTGAATGGGTTGAGGTACCGCGTTGGCTCTCTTGGTTGAATACAAGTGTTAGCAAACAATCCCAAGAAAGTATATCAATGAGCACATAAGTATATCAAGCATATAAAGATTTACACTATAATTGAATGCAAGATATAAGTAAGGGCGAGAGAGAGAGAGAAAAGGCAATCGCAAACACAAAGGGTTTGTTTCGAGATTCGAGCACACTTGCTCTACATCCCCGCCTTCGACACACGAAGGATTTCCACTATGCAAGATCCCAATGGATCTCTCCTCGGTGCCGCAACACCTACAAGCCCTCGGACTCCCTAGTCCCGTACACACGCAAGCCCACCGGCTCGCCGAGGCCGCACCTCAAACAAAGAGTTCACACCCGAACCCAAAACCACCGAGTCCACACTAGGACCCGAAACAATCGCGAACACACACGTCCGCCTTCTTAAAGAAACAAAGTAGAACTTTGGTGATCACAACTCTTGATCACCTAAAATCCTCTCACAATAACACTCCTATAGAATGAATAGCTCAATGGGTTGCTCAAGTGTTTGTGAGAAAAACAAGGAAAGAGATGGTGGAGGAAAACTCAAGAAATTCTCTTTTACACTCTTGATAAAACTTTCCTTTTAGATAGGAAATATTTGCTCTCTATTTTGTGGAGAAAAACTCTGAAAATGAGTAGGAAAAACTGGCTCAAAAACAATCTCCAAATCTTGAAGAAAACAGCCCCCAAATGACCCTTTATATAGAGTCTCGAAAACTAGCAGTTGGGGCTCTGTCAGACCTGCCGGTCGACCCGCCCGGTCGACCGCCAACGGTCAGAAATCTGACCGTTGGAGCCACGGTCGACCGCCCGGGTCGACCGAGCCACTGGAGCAGAGAGTAGAACTCTCTGTCGGTCGACCTGTACGGTCGGCCGAAATTTCCAGAAAGCAGAGCTCTCCGGATCGGTCGACCGGCACGGTCGGCCGTCCTCCAGTGCACAAAGGCATGCACGTCTGTGCACGTCGGTCGACCCTACCGGTCAACCGACTTCAGAGTTAGTCGACTATAAAGGAAGCAAGTCGACTTATCTGAAGCCTGAAATAGTTTTCTGGGATTAAAAAGTTTGTCTTTTGGTTCAAATAAAATCCCATAAAATACTTAAAAATCTACAAAAATAGTTTAACCAATATACTTAGATATACAAACATGCTTGCACAAAATCAAGGCATGTTATAAAAGATTGGACTATTTTTGTAAGTTTTGGAAATATTGGCTCAAAAGAAAACTTGTATTTTTTTCTAAAACTTGTTTTCCAAACTTCTTCATGATACAAAAATAAGATATTTTGAATTCATTAAAGCATAGTGTATATGGATATGATCCACTACACAATTAAGATGAAATATCTATGTTTTTGGCATTAAGCTCTAAATATGGTTTTGGATAAAAGATATGCATATAAGAAATTCTAAAAACCAAAAAGTATTTTTCCAAAATGAAAGTCTTTTCTAAATCTGAAAATTCTTTTATGAAAACAATTCTATCAAGAGTGTGTGTGTATATGTACTTGAGCAATCCACCACTATTCTATTCTTTACATTTTTAACTAAAACAAAAATAAAATCTTATACCTAGACACAAGTCTTCATCTTCTTGAAGTCTTCACTTGAAGGCTTCTCATCTTCTTGACTTGGTCCAAGCTTGATCCAAAAGCTCCTTGGATCACACCGTGTTAGCTCCAAATCTTGACATTTTATTCTTTGTTGAGCTATGCACCTACTAAGATCTTGATAATGAATCTGTCACTAATTAAACACAAGATCATTAGTAAACATAACTACATGAGTTGATCATCATCAAAATTAGGGTGATAGGCCTTTGGGCCAACAAAATCTCGAGTGTAAACTCAAGCTCTAAATGAAAGCATCAGTTTGTGATGACAAAACTCTGCCACAAGCAATTAGATGCCCCAATCGAACCGAAAGAAGAAGCATTTCAACTGAGAAGAATCGGTGTGATGCTGACTTAAGACCCTCGGGCGTGAGTATCAGTAAGTGGTTAGGAAGATGGATCGGGGAGGAAAATGACGAGTATATTATGGTGGTAAACTAGCAGAGAAAAACTGTTAGCATGGTGTGGTTTGTGCTTTTAGGATTAGAGAAGCCCCCCTTTCTCCTTGGAGAAGGCGGCATATTTGTATCTGGCATAGGCGGTGGAGTTGATGTGGATAGATGTGGATCTTCAATTATCCTGTTTGAATCCGATGATCCACATAACAACCTGGGTTGAGTCTCCATAGTCGGGATTGACACGCTAGAGATTACCATCGTTATCCTCAACTGCTTGATGAGCTGTAGGGTCATTACTTTAAATCACCTAGGGGTGAATAGGTGATGGCTATACTAAATGGCAAATAATATGAAATTAAAATTTACTTGCTACCAACCTAGCAAATACCAATCACAACTAAAGAAATATTTGCAAATAAGTAAATTATATAAGAGTGCAAGTAATAAAGAGTGAGTAGAGTAAAGATAGAAAAAGTAAGCAATCGCAAACACAATGATTTGTTTCGAGATTCGAGCACTACTCTATGTCCCCGCATTAAACACTATGAAGGATTTTCACTATGATTTATCTCACTAGATCGTCAATCGTTATAAGTTCTCACTAGAACTCAATGGACTCACAAGTCCTCTCCGCGGTACCGCAATACCAACACGGAGCTCACTAGCTCACTTGAGACCGCAACCTCTACAACTTCTCAATAGAAAGAAATCGGTGATCTTTACTTGATCACAAATGGCTCACAAGTACAATTCTATAACCAAGATAAGGAGGTAAAACTCTTTGAGATTGTGTAGTGGACATAACTTGTGGAGATGTAGAGGGAAGGCTTAAGCTAAAAATCAAGAATATGAAAATTTGGCTCAAAAAAAAATCTTTTAAGAAAAAGCTAAATCTTGATGTAAACTTATAAAAACTTGATCTAAACTTTTAAAATCTTGTTTTAGAGTTTTTCTATAGTCCCACTATTTATAAGAGATGAAAAAATGAGTAGATGATCCAAAAAAGTCGTTGGGAAAAGACCCAGAAAAAGGCAAAACAGAATATAGTCGTTGGGAAAAAAATATAGAAAAAAATTCTTCTGTTGGTCGACCGGCCGGTCGACCGCCAACGGTCAAATCCGACCGTTGGGGATAGCGGTCGACCGGTCGGTCGACCGTTGTTCCCAACTAGAGAGCTAAACTCTCAGTTAGTCGACCGAGGCGGTCGACTGGATCTAACTGAGAGCAAAGTTCTTGCAGTCGGTCGACCGCCCGGTCGACCGAAGTGCACAAATGCACTTTGGAGCATGTCGGTCAACCGCTCGGTCGACCAACAGAGCAATATTGCTCTGCCTACGGTCGACCGACAAAGTGCCAAAGGCAGAGTATAGAAATCTTTTTGAAACCATTCTTTTTCCAACAAAATAACTTTTGATCTTTAAACACAAAATAGAGTTTTAGGGGCTTGTAGAACCAGTGTGTGATCATGGATCGACACAAAATAAAGTTAGAACCATATTTTGTAAAAACACTTTTCTAAATCGAAAACCAAGTCTTTTCGAAACTTGATATTGAAAACGATAAAGTGAATAGTTATGAACTCTTATTAAAACACATATAAGTATGAAATATGTGTGTGTTTGTGTCAATCCTAAAAAGCAATCAACTTATATCATCTTGGTTTTAACAAACGACTATAAATCTTATCTAAAATACAAAAACTAAAAATACAAATCTTGATATAATCTTCTATTGTATACTTGATCCTTAAGCTCTTCTATGTGCTTAGCCTCTGGAATCTACATCTTCTTAGCTTTCAAATGTGTGAGTCTTGTGATGGAGCCGAAATGCAACAAATAGTTAACCTAAAACTTTGTTAAACAAAATTGTTAAAAACATAACTACATATATTTTATTACCATCAAAAGTAGGGCTAATGGCGTTTGGGCCAACAATTACAGAGTCATAAATGAGTAGGGAGATAAGAGCGCTTAACCGCCTTCGTGACCTACATGATCCATTTTGATCTGCCGCTGGAGGGAGGGAGTAAGTTGCTGAAATATGGCAGAACTCTTGGATTGGAGTCGGAGTGTCTCCGGGAGGCGGTGTGTCCTGAAGCTGTGGATGAAGGATGTTTTTAGATAGGAGGTGGCAAAGTCTTCAAAATGAGTTCGTGAGAGTCGGTTCATGTTCCTGTGACTGGACACGTGTCGTGATCCTGACGCGGGTCAAATTTTGACCACTACACTTCCATTTGCCACGGCATTTTTCTTTGCTCACTTTCTTTTGTTTCATGGTTTTGTTATGAAATCAAACATAAATTTACTGTCCATAAACTAACAATATGCTCGTGGTTGCTATTTAAATTTTAATTCTACAGTTATTATCCCATTCATATAGTTCATCGTCGTTTATTATTATGCTGATGCATTCAAGAAGCTCTGAAAGTAGATGAGCTATCTTGCACATGTTTATATTATCCTGCACTGCAAAGTGCTAACTGCTATCATCTTTTCAAGAGAGATTCTTGGATGCCCATTTTCTGACTCATAATGCCAAGTATTGTACTAATACAGGTCACAGGCCCCTTTGTCTCTTCTTTTTCCTGCTAAGAGCTAAATGTTTCCTCATAAAGTCCTTATCAAAGGGATCCATCATCAATTAAGCTACACTGTCAAGTGCTTAGGGCCTTGATGACTAAGCACAGGATCTCTCATTGAGTGAAGCTGTGATGCTCAAACCTAGTCCATGTCACCTGAACCTAACAAGCTACTGATCTAATTAATCTAATGGTGTAAGCTGAGCTCACTTTTACCATTTTCCTATCCAATGATTTTCTTTCCTGAGCTCTCTCTCTCTCTCTCTCTCTCTCTCTCTCTCTCTCTCTCTCTCTCTCTCTCTCAGCCTAAATCAATCAACAAATGAATACAAATCTTGGAACACTTGAAGAAAATATCTACTCATTTTTTCTCTCATTAGAATATTCTTTGATACCCTTTGGCCATTCACTATCTGAGTCACATCTGCTTTTCTCAGCTGTGTTTTTCAACACATACCTCCCTCAAGCCAAACAACACGTATGGGTATCTGTCAGCCACATGCATGGAGGTGAGAGAAGCCAAACAACTCATATGCAGACTTGTTTGTCCAAAAATGCAACATTTTGCCCGTCTGATGCTAATGAGTGAGTCCCACGAACATGATATCATGCAAGTATAAGGCATATGGGGGAGTGGAGCTCTTTTTCTTTGTTGTTTTTTTCCTCCTCTCCTATTTAAGGCAAAGTGGACAAAGGCATCCTAACAAGATATGGCTTGGTTGATGGTGGTTACTAGGGAGTGGGGATGATGGTTGCCTGCCGCATACATAAGCATCAAATTTGAAGAGTGGTCTCTCTCTCTCTCTCTCTCTCTCTCTCTCTCTCTCTCATGGCATATTCCTCTCTTTTTGAAAGTGAAAAAAACTATTTCTCTTTATCTTGTCTGCAATGCTAGCATGCTTGGGTTTCTATTGGCCAGAGGCATGTTGTCACACTAGTGCACTGCATATTACATAAATGCTCATGCCTGGAAGTGAGCATGCTGCGGACAACATCCAAGGATATGGCCAGAGACAATACCCTATATCGGCCATAAACCCTAACTCCTCCAACAAACATCCCACTATCAGTGCCATCATGATGCGTCCGCGCACACATACACACTTTCACTTTTGTTCGAACAAACAGCGTGAACTACTCCCACACTCTTCTTAAATACAGGGAATAAATAATGCTCCGCTTCTCAAAATACGCTAGAGCGGAGATGCGACGATAGTTGGTGACATATATACGTGAGAAAAAAACTTCATGTATGCACGCTAAGCTTAAAGTGACCTGAACAAACTATATCAATCAACAACGAAGGCATTAAAAATCACTGAAATATGACATATAATTTCTACACATGATAATATTATTCTATGAATAAACCAATAGAATAAATATAGAGTTCGAGCTATAAAGAATCACAGGAAAATCAGTAAGAATGAAAAAAGGCAAGAGAAGATGCTGAGATTGGATGATCAAGTAAAAAGAACCTCTGCTTCTCGTGATGCGTGAGCTCTTTTTCAAATACCTGACCAATAAAATGTAACAACTATACACCTGAATGTGCAAATCCAGGAAGTCATAAACTCCCAATGAGTGTGTAAAATAAGGGAATGGTACACGTGCATATCCAATGTGAACATATTATAATACCAACATATAATACACTGAAAAGGCAGAAATTAAAAGATAACATGGTCTGATAAAATAACATTCAGCATGTTACCAGTATTACAATAACAGGCAGTGCATAATCTAAAGAGTAACGGAATCCAATTGGTATAAAATCATGTGTCAGGTCAAGGGTCTATCATATCATATATGTATTAGATGTCTATCTGACAGATGGGCATATAACGAGACAGCACACATTAAACATGACGTACCATATCAGTTATTATTAATTATGTTAGCGACACTATTGCCACATGTAATAGACGCATTCCATACTATGTCTACTACACATGTTAATTAGAATCCTATGCTATTGAAACTGATTGGCTGGAGATATTGTCCATACTTTAGGTGAGTTCTATACATACCCGGGACCACGACATAAACTCCTGACGATGAACTAGACCCTCCGCTAGATAGTCAGTAATTTGTACAACAAGTCGGGTAACATATATAACACGTATAACATGAAAAACACCTAGAGGGGGGGTGAATAGGTGTTAATGCTAATCTAATGATCTTTTTAAACAAGTATGAAAGAATGATGCAATCGGTCATTCAAAACAAGAAATTGAAGTCGAATTCTCCGTGAAGGGCTCTAAAACTTCTCCTCTTTGATTCCTCTAGATTATGAGTTGAGGCGCGTAATTACTTTCTTGTTGAGATGAGTAAAGACCAGAAAATGCAAGTAATGAAATGGATGCAATAATAAGGTGCAAGCAAGAAGTATCACAAGATATAAATGTAAAACAATGAAAAACAATAAGGAAACCAATCGCAAACACAAGGAATTTATTTTGAGGTTCGAGCTACCGCTCTACGTCCCCGCCTTCATCACCGTGAAGGATTTTCACCATATCCACCGAGGAAATTACAAGAGGTCTACACAAGACTGGAGTACTGAACTCCCCCCAATCCGATCCTCTTCACAAGAGGGACCTCAACACAAAGAACAACAAGTAACAAGGTGATCAAAAAGAACACAAACTTCTCTCTTACAACTCCTTATAGAATGGAATAATTTTTGGCTCAAGAAGTGTAGTGAGAAAAATTCAGTTGAAAAGAGTAAGAAAAATCTTTAAAACAACTGAAAAACTTTGACCAAGAATGCACTTTAGAATTGAGAGCTTTGAAAAACTTTTCTTCTCTTTTTGAAACACAAAACAATAGGTATTTTCTTGATTTTCACAAGTAACCAATGCCATCTATTTATAGGGATTAGAAGAGATCTAATCATCATTATAACTAGTTTAATAGGTCAGGAAATAGCCCCAAAAATTCAGAGATAGGTGACTAAAACATCACAATCAAATCCAAAACACAAAACTCAGAAAACTAGCCGTTGGGGCTGCAGGCGGCTGTCGGTCGGCCGGCCCGGTCGACCGGAAGTCAAACTTGGCAACTAGTCGTTGGACTCGGTCGACCGGCCGGTCGACCGGAAGTCAAACTTGGCAACTAGCCGTTGGACTCGGTTGACCGGTCGGTCGACCTGAGGCTAAACAAAAACAACACTTTGTTCTGTCGGTCGATGGGCCGGTCGACCGACAAAACCCAAGAGCAAGGGTCTGTCAGTCGGTCGACCAGTCCGGTCAACCGACAGACGTGCACAAAACGTGCATGCCAAAAACACAAGGCCCGATCGACCGGTGCGGCCTGAACTGGATCCGGTCGACCGTTGGGCCTGAAACAGGATTTTTTATAGGAAAAATTTTGAACTTTGAAAAAATTTTAAAATAATTTTGTAAGGCTATATGATTAAGTAGCATGCTATAAGGGTTGGTATACATGATATAAACAAGATGTAAAAATAAAAAATAATTTGAGTCATGTATAACAAATAAGACATGCATCTAAATCAATTAACCAAATTAAAAACCGTATTTTGAAAAATGAAAGTGTGTGTGTGTTTTCTTGAGCCAACTTATCATAACCCCATTCTTTAACAAACTAATTCTTACAAAGGTTCTAGGTGACTACAAGGTCTTCAAATGGGCTCCTCCATATGCGATGTTGAAATAGCTTGAATCCTTGAACCCGAAATGAATCAATCTTGAGTCAAAAATACCTTCCTTTAGGGAAGAAGAATCTTAAATCCATAGAACCCTGAAACACACTTAAACACTAAAAAATGATTAGTACAAATAACTATATATGTTTTGTAATCATCAAAACTCAAAAACCGGGTGATTGTAACCTTGGGCCAACAATCTCCCCCTTTTTGATGATGACAAAACATATGAGTTATTTAACAAAAACATGGGAAAGGAGCTTGGAAGCTCCCCCTCAAATCATGCTATATATATGAATGGCTATATACATGAAAAGTAGAAACTAAGAACTTTAGCATAAGAGAGACATAGGAATTCAAAACATATTGCTCAAAACTCATAACTCAAAAAACTAACCTTTTATAACTCAAAATCCAAAACTTAAAATGCAAAACTAACTTGTTATAACTTAAAACTCAAAACTAAAAAACTAACTTTTTATAATTCAAAACTCAAAACTCAAAACTAACTTGTTATAACTTAAAACTCAAAACTCAAAGTAACTCTTCAAAACTCAAAATGCATAACTCAAAACTCAAAATAAGCTAACTTTTTCTCCCTCTTTTTGTCATACATCTAAAAGGTTAAACATGTTAAATTTTTTTTTTTTTCATGATTCCATAACACAAACATTCAATTCACCACAAATAAAGGAAAATCTAGCATAGTCTAGTGGTTTTATAAAAATATCGACAAGTTGAAAATCGGTAGAAATATATTCAATTTCAATATCACCTTTCTCATAATGATCTCGAAGAAAGTGATACCGAATGTCAATGTGCTTAGTCTTACTATGTTGATTTGCATTTTTTAGTCATATGAATATTACTAGTATTATCACAAAATATTTTAATATGGTCAAAATGCAAATCATAGTTAAGGAGAGTATGTTTCATCCAAAGGACTTGTGCACAACAAGCCCTTGCCGCAACATACTCCGCCTCGGCGGTTGAGAGGGCTACCGAATTTTGCTTCTTGGAAGACCATGAAACAAGACAATTATCAAGAAATTGACATGTTCCACTTGTACTCTTCCTATCCACTCTACAACCCGCATAGTCGGCATCCGAAAAACTCGTCATGGAAAATTGTCCGGTCTTCGGATACCACAAACCCATTTCAATTGTGCCCTTAAGGTATTTAATAATGCGTTTTACCGCAATCAAATGGGACTCTCTAGGACACGATTGAAATCGAGCACAAAGACATACACAAAACATAATGTCCGGCCTACTAGCCGTTAAATACAACAAGCTACCAATCATGCTACGATAAAACTTAATGTCTACACTTGTACCTTGTTCATCCTTGTCAAGCTTTGTGGTGGTAGCCATGGGAGTTTTGCTTGTCTTAGCCCCTTCAAGCCCAAATCTCTTGATAAGTTCCTTCGTATACTTGGCTTGATTGATAAAGATCCCATCCTTCCTTTGCTTGATTTGGAGACCAAGGAAATAGTTAAGCTCGCCCATCATAGACATCTCAAATTCCTCCTTCATGCATGATTCAAAAACTTTGCAAAGATTTTCATTAGTAGAACCAAATATGATATCATCAACATATATTTGAACTATAAGTATATCATTTTCAACATGTTTTGTAAACAAAGTAGTATCTATTTTTCCTTTATTAAAATCATTAGAAATTAGAAATGAAGAAAGTCTTTCATACCAAGCCCTAGGGGCTTGTTTTAAGCCATAGCTTTGTCAAGTTTGAAAACAAAATCCGGATGTGTAGGATCAACAAACCCGTGGGGTTGTTCAACATACACCTCCTCTTCAATAAATCCATTTAAGAAAGAACTTTTTATATCCATTTGAAAAAGTTTAAAATCTTTATAAGAAGCAAATGCAAGTGTCATCCGTATGGCTTCAAGCCGTGCTACGGGTGCAAAGGTTTCCTCAAAATCGATACCTTCGACTTGAGTGTAACCTTGGGCCACTAACCTAGTTTTATTCCTAACAACATTTTCTGACTCATCCAACTTATTCTTAAAGATCCACTTAGTACCAATTGTTGGTCTATCGTGGGGCCTAGGAACAAGATGCCAAACTTGGTTGCGCTCGAATTGATTGAGCTCCTCTTGCATGGCTAGCAACCAATATGAGTCGCCCTCGACTTTGAGGATATTCTTTGGTTCAAAGTAAGAAATAAATGCATAATGCCCACAAAGATCATGAAGTTTAGAACGAGTAGTTACTCCTTTTGATACTTTACCTATAATAAGATCCTTGGGATGATGTGGATTGTATCTCCAATCTTTTGGAAGTGGTTGAGTAGTCTCCAATTCAACTTCTTGAATTTTATTTTCTTGAACCTCATTTTCTTGAACTTCATTTCCTTCATCATCCTTTGGCATGTCTTCAAGAGTAGGTGAGTCCTTCAAAGTAGTTCTCTCCATGTCTTCATTTAGGGAATCTATTTCTACAATATTCTTAATAAACACATTAGATTCCTCAAACTTTACATGTATAAATTCTTCAATAGTCAAAGATGACTTATTGAAAACTCTATAAGCTTTACTAGTATTAGAGTAACCAACAAAAATTGCATCATAAGACTTTACATCAAATTTACGTAAATTATCTTTAGTATTCAAAATAAAACATTTACAACCAAAAACTTTAAAGTATGAAACATTTGGCTTTCTAGAAAAATAGATCTCAAAAGATATTTTTGAAGTGTTTTTGCATAAGAAAACTCTATTTGATATGTAGCAAGATGTGTTAACTGCCTCGACCCATAGATAATAAGGGATACCATATTCATTTATCATTGTCCTAGTCATCTCTTGTAATGTACGATTTTTCCTCTCAACGACTCCATTTTGTTGTGGAGTTCTAGAACAAGATAGTTCATGCTTAATTCCATGTTCTTCATAAAAAGTGGTAAAGGGTTGGTTATTGTTCACCACCTCTATCACTTCTTATTCTTAAAATAGAAGAATCTTTTTCCTTTCCAACACTTTTCTTAAAGGCTTGAAAATATGAAAAGGCTTGATTTTTGTGTTCTAAAAAGAAAACCCAAGTAAAACGCGAGAAATCATCAACTAAAATGAAAGCAAAACGATTCCCACTTAGACTTTTGGTTTGTATAGGACCAAACAAATCCATATGGATCAACTCAAAGGGTCGTGATGTCATGATATCCTTGATTGACTTGAAAGAGGACTTGGTTTGTTTCCCAAGTTGGCATGCATCGCAAATGCGGTCCTTTTCAAAGTTCAAGTAAGGAATACCTTTCACCATTTCCTTGTTTAATCTAGATAGATGGTCAAAAGAAATGTGACCTAATCTCCTATGCCACAACTAAGAGTCATCATCGAGGGCTTTCAAACAAGTAGCATTGCATAGCATATTAGACATGTCAATCGTGTATACATTGTTTTCACGAAATCCGGAAAATATACATGTATTGGATTGTCTATCAATAACTCTACATGCTAGGTTATTAAAAACATCAAAACTTTTGTCACAAAGTTGACTAACACTCAAGAGATTATGCTTGAGGCCATCAACTAAAACAACATTTTCTATTAAAGGAGATGTACCAAGTTTAACATTACCAATACCAATGATTTTTTCCTTTGGCGTCATCTCCAAAGGTGACGGTGCCACCTTCATGATATCTTGATAGGTTGCAAAGTTGTTGATATCCCAAATCATGTGCCTTGAGCAACCACTATCAAGATACCACAATCCTTTACGTTGTTGGGCCTTGAAATGTACCTACATCATTTAACAAATTTGTTGACTTTGGTACCCAAACTTTCTTGGGTCCTTGAAAGTTAGTATCCCGAACCCAAATATAATTATGCAATGCATTAATCCTATCATAGCAAAATTAACTAAATGACCTTTACGGCCACAATATGTGCATGAAAAGACTTTACCATACATGAATGCATGATGTGTGTGTGGGGTATGTGCATGTTTAGGGTGCTTGGCATGATGTAAAGGTTGTGATTTATGAACATAGGCATGAATATCATGTGAATGTTTCTTTGGGACATGTTTCTTAGGAAACATAGCCTCTAGTCTATTTTTATCAAATTCACATTTCTTTAAAACAATTCCTAATGAATCAATTTTCTCTTTTAGCATGGAAATTTCATTTTCATCAATTTGTGAAAATTTACTTTTGCAAGAAATTTTATAGTTATCAAAATCCTTTTGTGTAGAAACAAGAGTAGAAAACAATTCATCCTTTTCTTTTGTAAGAGTGAAGACTTTGTGATTGAGAGATTCATTTTCCTTTTTCATTTTCAAGTATTTTTTTGAGAAAATCATAGTTATGAGATAGTTCTTCTAAAGCTTCTCCTAATTCATCTATAGAAAGCTCACAATCAATAGATATATCGGGAGTTTCCTTGCTTGTGCTTTCATTTGCCATGAGCACATGTTGGCGGTGTCGACTTCCTCATCGGATTCACTCTCCGAATTCCAAGTGGCCTTTAAAACTTTCTTTTTGTACGACTTCTTGGAGGTGGAGGGTTTGCTTTTGTTTTTCGGGCATTCCGCAACAATATGACCCGATTTCCGGCAATTAAAGCAAATGATTTTCTTCTCTTCTTTACCTTGCCATCTCCTTCTATTTTGGAACTTTGCCTTGTTGTACATTCTCTGAACATTCTTTACAGGAAGAGAAAGATCTGAAAAACACCTAGAGGGGGGGTGAATAGGTGTAAGTGCTAATCTAAGAAACTAAATGTAAACTAAGTGCGCTAAATGCGGAAGCTAATACAAATTATGTGTTGGCCCAAAGGCCCTTCACCCTAGTTTTGATGATGATCAACTCATGTAGTTATAGTTACTAATGATCTTGTGTTTAATTAGTGACAGATTCATGATCAAGATCTTAGTAGGTGCATAGCTCAACAAAGGATAAAAGAACAAGATTTGGAGCTTGCATGTGGTGATCCAAGGAGTTTTTGGATCAAGCTTGGACCAAGTCAAGAAGATGAGAAGCCTTCAAGGGAAGACTTCAAGAAGTTGAAGACTTGGGTCTAGGTATAGAATTTGTATTTTTGTTTTAGTAAAGATGTAAAGGATAGATAGTTGGTGGATTGCTCAAGTCTATATCACACACACACTCTTGATTAGAACTCTTGATTTAAAGTGCTTTCATAAAAGATTTTTATGTTTAGAAAAGAATTTTTATTTAGAACAAAGATTTTCTTTGAGACAAAATATTTATCTTGGATTTTGGTATTTCATAGTTCATATCTTTAAACCAAAATCTTGATTAGAGCTTTATATCAAAAACATAGATATTCTTATTGATTGTGTAGTGGATCATATCCATACACACTATGCTTTAAAATGAACTCAAATATCTTGTTTTTGTATTTGATGAAGATTTAGAAAAACAAGTTTGGAAAAACATGTTTTGGAAAAATACATTTTAGTTATTGAGCTAATATTTCCAAGTTACAAAAATAGACCAAAACATATATAACATGTCTTGATTTTGTGCAAGCATGTTTGTTCTTTCAAGTATATTGGTAAAACTATTTTTGTAGAATTTCTATGTATTTTTAGGATTTTATAAAAGATTTTTAAATCCTGTTTTCAGACCTGGAGACTGGCTGACAGGCCAAACCGGTCGACCGGACCGGTCGACCGATGTGCACAGCCCTGTGCACGTTGTCAGCACAGTGGCCGGTCGACCGGGTCGGTCAACCGACCAAGAGAGTTTGCTCTCTGGAAATATCCAGTCGACCGATAGGTTGACCGACAGTTCATTCCAGGTTATCGGTCGACCGAGCCGGTCGACCGGTGGCTGCAACGGTCAGAAAAATGACCGTTGGCCGGTCGACCGGCGGTCAACCGACAGCACTGACAGAACCCCAACGGCTCTATTTCTGGCAGCCTATAAAAGGGGGTCTTGTCAACTGTTTTGAGGTTAAGATTTTGGAGATTTCTTGAGCAGTTTTTCTGATACTTTTAGAAGAGTTTCTCCACAAGATTTAAGTGCAAATACTTCCAATCAAAAGGAAGAGTTTTTATCAAGAGAGTGTTAAAGTGATTCTTGAGTTTTCCTCCATAGCTTTCTTTCCTTGATTTTCTCACACCACACTTGAGCTATCCATTGCTAGATATTCCTATGGTGTGTTGTAGTGAGAGTGCTCTTTAGGTGATCAAGTGTTGTGATCATCAAAGAGATTTTTCTTGTTACTTTGAGGAGACGGGCAAGTGTGCTCGTTGTGGTGTGGAGTTCGGTTGTGAACTCTTTGGTAGAGGTACGGCCTCGGCGAGTCGGTGGACTTGCGTGTGTACGGGACTTGGGAGTCCGAGGGTTTGTAGGTGTACGGCACCGAGGAGAGATCCGGTGGGATCTTGCATAGTGGAAATCCTTCGTGTGTCGAAGGCGGGGATGTAGAGCAAGTGTGCTCGAACCTCGAAACATACCCTTGTGTTTGCGATTGCTATCTCTTGCTCTCTTTCTCTTTTGTCTCTATTTTATATCTTGCATTCTATTTATTGTGTTCATCTTATATATGCATGATATATTCCCTTGTGCTCATAATTGATATACATACTTGCTTGGGATTGTTGTTAACACTAGTATTCAACCAAGAGAGCCAACGCGGCACCTCAACCCATTCAAGGGGAATCTAGAGGAGCTTATCCAGAGCCTCGCAAGGGGAATTCGGCAACACTCTTGTGTTATACATAAGTGTTTAATTAAAAGAAGTTTTAATTGGTCATCTTAGTTTTAATTCCGCATTATTTGTTCATAAGTGACCATTAGATTAGCCATCACCTATTCACCCCCCTCTAGGTGATCTTACAATTGGTATCAGAGCTAGTGCTCTTGATTTGGGTCTAACAACCTAAGAGTTAAAGATCTTCCTTTAGGCTAATCACAATATTTTTGTACACACACACCTCACCATGGACTTCATGTCACCACCCACCTTTGATATTCTTAACATCCAAATTTGGAAGGTTAAGATGTCTTTGTTCCTCAAAGGACTTGGCCTTAGTGTATATCTTGCCACAACTAATAAAGAATATTGCTTAAATGGTAAGAACATTGAGGCTAATACAAAAGCCCTTCATGCTATTAAGTCAACCCTAAATGATGATTATTTATCTAGGGTTTCTAATGTTGAATCGGCTTTTGTAGCTTGGAACATCATCACCTCCCTTGGCGAAAAGGATCTATACTATGCGGGGAGCGATTCGGACGTTGGAAGCGACATCTCCAACGTATGCTATATGGTCCAAGGGGATAACCCACTTGAGGTAAACTCCGAATCCGATGATGATAGTATGTCATATGATGAGCTCTCTACATTTTGTCAATTATTGCTTGAGAGACATGACATAATTAAGAAAGAAAATAAAAATTTGAAAAAGGACATTGCATGCATGCATAAGGAACAAGATTCATTTAGAAGTAACATTGCATGTTTAGAAAAAGATAATAAAATTTTGAAAAAGAATTTTGATGCCATGCTTAATGAAAAAGATTCATTAGAAAATAAAATGGCATGCTTAGAAAAAGAGAATAAAGATTTGAAAAATGAAAATGTTTCCCTTATGTCTAAATTAAATGATTTGTGTGAAGGGAACACTATTTTGAAGGATAAGATCATTTTGGTGGAAAAACAAAAGGAAAATATTTTTCAAGAAAATATTACTTTGAAAAGAAAATTTGTTGAAAAGGAAAAAGACTTTGTTTCTAAAAAGAAAAAGAAAAATGATTCTTCATCTCATCATGCTTTTCATGCCACATCTAATGAGATTAAGAATAGGAAAAACAAAATGAATAATTTGAGTTCAACTTTGAACTCTTGTGCATTCAATCATTCTAAGTTGGAATCTTTGTTTCAAAAGAAACAAGTTCCCCATGCTCATGCACATACTCATCATGCTCATGCTTATGGTGCACATCACGATCACAATCACACTCATAAGCATCATGCTAAGGTGTACATTTGTACACATTGCGGCCGCAAAGGCCATCTAGCAAGATATTGTTTTGATAAGAAACCATATTTATATTTTGCTAAATATAATAGATTTTGGGTTCCTTATAACAATGCTAACCCAAAGGACCCAAGAAAACATGGGTACCAAAACCCCACCTTTTGATTGTGATGTAGGTGAGGGCTCTCACAAGACGTGAGAGGATTGGTGCCTTGGTAGCCGATGCAATGGACATGATGGACAAACATTTGGATGCATTGCTATCAAGGAATCTTGGTGGGAAAGACCACCACACTTGGAGCTATGGAGTTGGTAACAACCTCTAAACTCCTACTTTTATGTTCATGCTATTTACTTATGTCATATTCATAGCATGTTCATGATTTTGTTTTAAGATTTTTCATGTGCTTCATGTGGTATTTACATGCTTAGATGTAGAATATTTCAAAACTTGTATTCATACATAGATGTATAGTGAAATACAATTGACTCATATATATGATTGAACTTCATGCTCATTTGTATCCACTTTATGCATATGTATAAGACTAGTTTTGATGATTCTCTTTTATACATGTTTTACCTATTTTAGTGATTTACTTCATGTATATGGGTGTTTAATTCAAATCTAATAAATATACATGTATACCCGTGAGTCTCTTGCCTTCATGCAAACATTTAATAGACTCTTTTAATATTTGGGATATGTATGCATATTGCTAGATTTGTATAATTCATACATATACCATGTAGATTATTTTTAAGATGATTTGTTTTGATAAAAATGATTTTTATGTGTTGGTTGATAAAAATTTTGATTAGTCATATTTGATTTGAGCTTCAATAACTAATTTCATGTAGATACTACTTACATAACCTTTGAACACTCGATCTTCAAGAAAAGATATAATTTGGAGCTTTATGGAATATGAGTGCTTGAACTTTTATGTATTTAGTATTATTCATGAAATACATATGATTTCATATTTATGAAGGATCTTTAACTAGTTTGTCAAAAATTCATTTAAACTAGTTATCTATTCTTCAAGTATTGCACATGATCCTATTTTTGATTTTATGGATAAATTCTTTTATATTCTCAAAATTTTGATGCTTCATTGTATTGAATATTAGTTTAGATGTTAGTATTTGTCAACACTTGGATTTATACTTGTACACCTTATGGACCACAAATAAATCTATATATGATTGGGTTGAATGCTTATTTGTGCCTATTAAATGTACTAGTATAGCCTTATGTTGATGATCATTACATTCTTAAACTTGTATTCCCATTTGGATTTATGTTATGATCATGTGATTTCATTTCATGTATATGGTTATTTTGCCAAAACATTAAGATATACATGGATACCTCTTGAGTCATTTGCCTTTCATGCAAATCTACTTATATGGACTCAATTGTATTTTAGGGATATGTATGTATACTTAATGTCTTGACAAAACATACATATATCTTGAAATATAAATTTTGTTTTTAATAAAATTTTGTTTTTTTTTAAAATTGGTACAATAAAATTTTTGTGATGGATTTCAAGAATTCAAAATTTATGATTTGAAGGAATATTGAGTTTTATTGCTATTTTTAGTGCCTTGTGTTTCATTGATCTTTCATGAAAAACTTTTTAACTTATTCCTTGATGGAAGGATCTCGTACTAGTTCTTAAAACAAGTTCATTTAACTAGTTCGAATTCTTCATATGGTAGATTATATGATGTATACACTTATGCTTAATTTTCAATTGGTATCATTGGTTATTTGCAATTGGTATCAATATGACTTCATGTTGTGTATATCCATATTTTGATTGTATGTATGAATGCCTTCAAATTATATCAATTTCTATTGGTATTATCTTGTCATACATATATGTTATCTATTTGTGCTTATTTACAAGTGGTATTTCCTTTAAAGCACAAAGATTGTTGATGCCAAGCTTAATTAGACTTCAAATTGGTATTTCATAATAAGCTTGTGCATTGTATTTTTTTTGAAATTGGTATCAAAAATTCAAAATTTGATTATTTTACAATTGGAACCATGCAAAATTGTGTTATTTGATATCTTATAATATGATCTCTTTCTAAGATATCTCAAAATTTGTTGTTATTAAGAAAATATTGTATTTTAAGATATTTCAAAATTTATTTTATAAAGAAAATTCAAATTTTTTTATTTGTATTTCCTATATGCAAGGAGAGCTTAACATCTCTTCTACATATAGATTCATGTTGAGTATATTATAATTTGAGGAGCTTGACAACTCTTCTTTTCATGATATACGTGTGTAGGGGGAGCTTCACATCTCCTCTTATGCATGACATATTATACGTTATGTGAATTAGGGCTTGTCATCCCTCTTTCATGTAATGTATATGTGTCGGGAAGCTAACTTAACGTCTTCCTCTTCATGAATTTATATCGCATATAAATTTTATTGATTGATTTGTATTTACCCCTCCTTGATCTCTTTGTTTTTAACAAAAAGGGGGAGAAAATTTGTTTGATGTATTTTTACTTTGAACCCTTTGTTGATGATTGACAAAAAGGGGAGAAGTATTTGAGATTGTATTGTATATGCATGTTTTCATTGCTTAAGGGGGAGAAGTATTTGTCTTCCTCACTTATTATGCATATATGTTATATTTTGCAATTAGGAGCAAAAGATTTGATTTATGATTTGATTTATATGATTGCATCTCCTACATTGCATACATGTCATGTGCTTTATTGCCATATCTATTATTTCTTGTCATGCATGAGTTAAGGGGGAGCTTCTTTGAAGCTTTACTTTAATCCATGCATATATAACTCCATGAGTTTTGTCATCATCAAAAAGGGGGAGATTGTTGGCCCAAAGGCCCTTCACCCTAGTTTTGATGATGATCAACTCATGTAGTTATAGTTACTAATGATCTTGTGTTTAATTAGTGACAGATTCATGATCAAGACCTTAGTAGGTGCATAGCTCAACAAAGGATAAAAGAACAAGATTTGGAGCTTGCATGTGGTGATCCAAGGAGTTTTTGGATCAAGCTTGGACCAAGTCAAGAAGATGAGAAGCCTTCAAGGGAAGACTTCAAGAAGTTGAAGACTTGGGTCTAGGTATAGAATTTGTATTTTTGTTTTAGTAAAGATGTAAAGGATAGATAGTTGGTGGATTGCTCAAGTCTATATCACACACACACTCTTGATTAGAACTCTTGATTTAAAGTGCTTTCATAAAAGATTTTTATGTTTAGAAAAGAATTTTTATTTAGAACAAAGATTTTCTTTGAGACAAAATATTTATCTTGGATTTTGGTATTTCATAGTTCATATCTTTAAACCAAAATCTTGATTAGAGCTTTATATCAAAAACATAGATATTTCTTATTGATTGTGTAGTGGATCATATCCATACACACTATGCTTTAAAATGAACTCAAATATCTTGTTTTTGTATTTGATGAAGATTTAGAAAAACAAGTTTGGAAAAACATGTTTTGGAAAAATACATTTTAGTTATTGAGCTAATATTTTCAAGTTACAAAAATAGACCAAAACATATATAACATGTCTTGATTTTGTGCAAGCATGTTTGTTCTTTCAAGTATATTGGTAAAACTATTTTTGTAGAATTTCTATGTATTTTTAGGATTTTATAAAAGATTTTTAAATCCTGTTTTCAGACCTGGAGACTGGCTGACAGGCCAAACCGGTCGACCGGACCGGTCGACCGATGTGCACAGCCCTGTGCACGTTGTCAGCACAGTGGCCGGTCGACCGGGTCGGTCGACCGACCAAGAGAGTTTGCTCTCTGGAAATATCCAGTCGACCGATAGGTCGACCGACAGTTCATTCCAGGTTATCGGTCGACCGAGCCGGTCGACCGGTGGCTGCAACGGTCAGAAAAATGACCGTTGGCCGGTCGACCGGCGGTCGACCGACAGCACTGACAGAACCCCAACGGCTCTATTTCTGGCAGCCTATAAAAGGGGGTCTTGTCAACTGTTTTGAGGTTAAGATTTTGGAGATTTCTTGAGCAGTTTTTCTGATACTTTTAGAAGAGTTTCTCCACAAGATTTAAGTGCAAATACTTCCAATCAAAAGGAAGAGTTTTTATCAAGAGAGTGTTAAAGTGATTCTTGAGTTTTCCTCCATAGCTTTCTTTCCTTGATTTTCTCACACCACACTTGAGCTATCCATTGCTAGATATTCCTATAGGTGTGTTGTAGTGAGAGTGCTCTTTAGGTGATCAAGTGTTGTGATCATCAAAGAGATTTTTCTTGTTACTTTGAGGAGACGGGCAAGTGTGCTCGTTGTGGTGTGGAGTTCGGTTGTGAACTCTTTGGTAGAGGTACGGCCTCGGCGAGTCGGTGGACTTGCGTGTGTACGGGACTTGGGAGTCCGAGGGTTTGTAGGTGTACGGCACCGAGGAGAGATCCGGTGGGATCTTGCATAGTGGAAATCCTTCGTGTGTCGAAGGCGGGGATGTAGAGCAAGTGTGCTCGAACCTCGAAACATACCCTTGTGTTTGCGATTGCTATCTCTTGCTCTCTTTCTCTTTTTGTCTCTATTTTATATCTTGCATTCTATTTATTGTGTTCATCTTATATATGCATGATATATTCCCTTGTGCTCATAATTGATATACATACTTGCTTGGGATTGTTGTTAACACTAGTATTCAACCAAGAGAGCCAACGCGGCACCTCAACCCATTCAAGGGGAATCTAGAGGAGCTTGTCCAGAGCCTCGCAAGGGGAATTCGGCAACACTCTTGTGTTATACATAAGTGTTTAATTAAAAGAAGTTTTAATTGGTCATCTTAGTTTTAATTCCGCATTATTTGTTCATAAGTGACCATTAGATTAGCCATCACCTATTCACCCCCCCTCTAGGTGATCTTACATTATGCACAAACTAATACAATACAACAAGTGTAGCCGAATTCCCCTTTCGAGGCTCTGGACTAACTCCCCTTGATTCCCTTGAAATGGGTTGAGGTGCTATGTGAAGCTCTTGTTGGATGAGTATAAGTTAGGCACACACACACAAGCAATCCAAGCAATATAAAATACACACAATCAAGCCAAGCATATAAGAATGAATAGCAATATGAATAAATGCAAGGCAATATGAAATATGCACAACACAAGCAAATATGATATGATATGAATATGATGCTTTGCACAAATATAAGAGAGAGAGTTAGAGAGACAATGGATCAATACGCAAACACCAAGATTTGTTTCGAGGTTCGAGCACCTTGCTCTACATCCCCGCCTACACCACCGTGTAGGATTTCCACTATCTCCACTCCCACCGAGGGAACCTCTACCGAAGAGGATTTCTTACAACTCTAGGAGTACCAAACTCCTCTCTCAAACAACAACCTCCTCACAACCGAGGGGTTAGGCCCGTAGCCAATACAACAACCAATCCACACACCTCTACCGAAGAGGCTCACAACCAAACACTATCACCTCTACCTAAGAGGGATCCACAACACAATCACCCGATCACCTCTACCGAAGAGGGATTCACAAGTATAAGGGTGTTTACAACAATGAGGTTTACAACAAACAACCTCAAACACTTCTCTTTCCTTTTTCTCTTATCTTTTCCACAAAAACAAGATCCTAATAGTTTAGGATAGATGATAGCTCAAGTGTGGAAAACAAGTGTTTTTGGAAACAAGCAACAAAGAAAAATCTTTGGGAAAATACTTGCAATATGATAGAATTGAAGATCTAAGCAAAAATCCCAAAAACCTATTTTTCTTTGATTTTCCAAAAACCCTAAAACAATAAAGATGAGAAGTTTATGCACTTAAAACTCTTTTGAAAACTCTTTTAAACACTTCAGAAAACTGAAATTTTTCTCTTGGAAAACTTGGCTAAAATCCCCAAAGAGATGGGGTTTATATAGCCCCTATACAAAACTAGCCGTTAGGCTGAGTTGGCAGCCTGACAGGCCACCGGTCGACCGGTCCGGTCGACCGCCAACGGTCAGAATTATGACCGTTGGGCAACTGCGGTCGACCGGCCCGGTCGACCGAGAAAACCCGAGAGCAGTGTTCTCAACTCGGTCGACCGTCCCGGTCGACCGTGTCTGTGCCTAACAGACGTGCACGTCTGTGCACGTCGGTCGACCGCAACGGTCGACCGGCCCTTGGTGCGGTTGACCGTGACGGTCGACCGACCAGCCTGTCAGCACAAAAACAAGGTCAGAAAAATTTGGAAAAATATTTTATAAAAACTTTTTATCATTTCTGAAAATTTCATAAAACTTGTTTTATCATTTTATGTTAAAACATAAACATGTGATAAAAATTTCAAGACAATATATCAACATATCAATTCATTTTTGAGTCTTGCAAATTTTATCAAAAACAAAACCTTGTATTTTGTCAAACTTGATTTTTCCAAAACATGAATAGGAAAGTCAAAATAAGTTTGTCTAGCAAGTTTAAAGCATGTATGTATATCTAGACCATATCTAATATACATAGGTATAAAGTAAACTTGTTTTGATCTATTATTCATGAAAACCAAAAACCAAATCATGAAACGTGTGTGTTTTGTGTTCACTTGAGCATATCAACTAAACTAAGCTTTACAAATGGATCTAAAACTCTATCTAAACTAGGATACCTAAGTCTTCTTGACGATCTTCATCTTCAAGTAGACTTGGTCCAAACTCCGTGATTTTCCAAGTGCAAAGGTATGATCTTTAAGCTTTGGCACCGGAATCATCATGAATAGCTTCTAATCATCTTGTTGAAGCTAATCACCAACTAATATCCTGTTAATGATCTGAAACTTAGAAACACAAGAATATTAGTAGACATAACTACATGAGTGTTGATCATCATCAAAACTAGAGTGGAAGGCCATTGGGCCAACAATCTCCCCCTTTTTGATGATGACAAAACTCATGGAGTTATATATGCATGGATTAAAGATAAGCTTCAAAGAAGCTCCCCCTTAACTCATGCATAAACAAATAAACATAAATATGCAAGAATGATAATGCATAAACAATAAAAACTCTAGATACCACATGGAATAGCCAAAACAAAGCAAGCTCTCTAGATACCAATTACAACAATTACAAAGCAAGCTTTGGATACCAATTAAACTTAATAAACAATTAAACTTAATATTCTTGATGTTAAAACATGATATATGCATATAAAACATAAGCATGCATATAAAAGTCAAATACTTCTCCCCCTTTTTGTCAATCATCAACAAAGGGGTAAACAATCAAAACCATAGATAAAATGAGGGGTAAAAATCTTTCTCCCCCTTTGTCAATCAAAATGATGCAAACAATGTTCTCCCCCTTTTTGTCTAAAACAAAAAAAATCAATAAGGGGTGACTACAAACATGATATCAATTAAAAATATGTCAATGAAGCATCTTGATACCAATAAACAAGGATCAATATATGTTATATGCTATATACATTCATGAAGAGGAAGACGCTAAGTTAGCTTCCCTACACATATGCATTACATGAAGAAAGGATGACAAGCCCCAATTCACATAACACATATTATGTAATGCATAAGAGGAGATGTGAAGCTCCCCCTACACACGTATATCATATAAAGAAGAGTTGTCAAGCTCCTCAATTTATAATATACTCAACATGAATCTATATGTAAGAGAGATGTTAAGCTCTCCTTGCATATAGGAAATACAAATCAAAACTTTGAATATTTTCTTTAAACAACATTTTGAGATACCAATTGTAATTAAACATAAATCTTGAATTCCTAAAACATGAATCTTGAAACCAAAACAAATTTTGAATTTCTTAAATATGATACCAATTGTAAATATTTACCAATTGAAAAGATTTTACATAGAAACATTGATACCAATTGTAAGAATTGTTCATTTTAAAAACATATAAACAAGAAGATCAAATACAAAATCATCATATGTTTAAAATAACAACTTTAATCATAAAGAGTGGGAGTACAAATACCAATTGAAATACAAAATCAAATTTCTCCCCCTTTATGAAATACAAACTAAAGTCATGCATAGTCTTGATAACAATTTAAAAGTAATCAATTTAAACAAAATTGAAACTCAAGCACTAGCATAAACACAAATATATATATATGTATGAAAAATAGATACCAATAGAAATTGATATACTTGGAATTTAAAGCATACATACATACAAAACATATATGAGTATACAAGAAGATCAAAATGATACCAATTGAAAGAGTTCAATGATACCAATTGACATAACAATAAGTTCAAGTGTATACATCATATCATCTACCACCCAATCATAATTCAAGTTTTAAAGATTTTCAATTTAGGGCATACATGAATATGATCTCCCATCCTACCGCCCTTAGAAGGTAGGGATTTTCAAAGATAGATTTGAAAATTTAGTTTTGTTTGAAAATCACTACCAAAATGAAGAACACCGCAACTAGTTAAATGGAAAACTTGTTAACTAGCACGAAATCCTTCAAGTAAGGAATAAAACAAAAATGAAATTCACATGATAATCATCACTCTAACCAATAAAGCATAACTCATGAGAAACAAAACATGAGCAATAGATATGAGTGTACAAATAATATGTGAAGATCATAATCATGAAAAATATTTTCATTAAGCTCAATTAATTCTTAAAACACGAAATCATCAAAACTATCTAATCTTCAAGGCATATGTATGTCTAATACAAACTAACGTATACATACATATCCAAAACATAAAGAGTCCACAAGATATATGCATTAAGGCACGTGGCTCAAAAAGGATACTCATGTATAGTCAATAGTTTGGATAAGATGGACATATACATGAAGTTAAATATTGACACATAAACATGAAAACATGTAAGGCTAAATTTTCATCAAAGCAATTTTCATTTCAAGGTATATGTATGATTTGTCAACACAAGAAGTATACATACATATCCCTTAAACACACTTTGAGTCCATAATATATATATTTGCATGAAAGGCAAATGACTCAAGGGGTATACATGTTTATCTTAAAGTTTGGCAATACAAACATATACATGAAGTGAAATACACAATCATAAAACACATTCAAAAATGAGAATACAAGTATAAGATGTATGAATCATCAAAACTAGACTATACTAGCACATCTAATGGGTTCAAATAAGCATTCAAGCTCAACATATATAGATTTATTTGTGGCCCACTATATGCACAAGTATATATCTAGTCTTAATGAAAACTAACACTTAAACAAATATTCAAGACATGAAGCATCAAAACACAATATAAAAATCATCATGAAAAACCTAAAACATGACTACTATGTAAATTCACATGTATTAGATTCATGATGTACATTATAGATCAAACAAAAGTGAGAACACTAATTATGGGTTCATATAAGCATGTGTGTCTCAAATACTATACATGTATGTCAAGGACCTAATAAACATGGAATGAACATACTAATCCAATGACAATAAAAAACATGCCACAAACAAAGAATATTAAAAGCATGTAATAAATAATACGGAGTTAGGAATTGTTACCAAAACCTAGAGGGCAACTCTCCTTATCTCCAAAACTTGGTGGTCATCTCCACCAAAACTTCCCTTGAAAGTGATGCATCCAATTGATTTCCTTTAAGTACGGAACGCATCCTCTCCAAGGTGTCATTACTCTCACGTCATGTGAGAGCCCACACCTACATCAAATAAAGGAGGGGTGGTCTTTGGTACCCACATCTTGTTGGGTCCATGGGGGTTAGTCCCTTCTCTAACCCAAACAAATTTCTTTGCTAAATTAGTAGTATGTAATCTATCAAAACAAAATTTAGCAAGGTGGCCCTTACGTCCACAATGTGTACACATGAGCATACATGGTGTGATGGTGTCCGTGAGGAGCATGTGTATGCCGTGGAGGGTGTGCAAGCATAGAAGATGGAACTTGTTTCTTTCGAACCAAGGATTCCAAGCGTGTATGGTTCTTAGCACATTGGCTCATAGTGGAGCCCAAACAATCCATTTCTTCTTTAACAAATTTATATCATTTCGAGCATAGAAGAAGTGGAACATGCAATGGGTGATTTAGGTGAAACTACCCTAGCATGGCAAACATGAGAATCAATCTTATTTTGCAAAGCAATATTTTTCTCTAAGCAAACATTTAAATCATTGGAAATAGAAATGATTTTGTTTTTCAAAACAACATTCTCTTTTAAAACAAAATCAACTCTAGAAGACAAGTTTTCATTTTCTTCAAAAGAACATGACAATCATTTTTAGATTTTAAAAATTCATTTTCTTTAAGTGCAAGTTCTAATTGAGATCTCAATGAATCCCTTTCATTATAGACCTCAACCTTTTCTTGCAAAACACAATCAATTTTAGAATGCAAACACTTATTTTCTTTTTCAATTTCTAGACTTTTCTTTTTCAACACGTTATATTTTTCTATTAACTTTTCACACACAATAGATAGTTCTTCATTTAAGGCATGGGGATCAACATAATCATTTGAAGAACTAGCACAATCATTACTATCTAGTTGAGATTCCGAATGTACCTCAAGGGAGTCATTCCCTTGGACCATATAGCATTGTTGTGGCTCGGATTCTCCGCTAGATTCCTCTTCTTGGATTTGCAATTGAAGCTTGGAGGTGGTGGTTGTAGTAAACTTGTTCCACACTGCAAAAGCAGAATCAAAGTTAGAAACACATAAGAGATAATCTTTAGGAAGAGTGCTTCTAATGGCCTCTAGGGCTTGTGCATTGGCCCCTATATGATTACCATCACCAAGATAACATCTCTTGGTGGCGGCAAGGAAGACATGCAAACCTAGGGTCTTTAGGTACATGGACATCCTATACTTCCAAACATCAATGTTGGAAGGGTCAAAGTTAGGAGGGGTCATGAAGTCTATGGTAAACTATATATGAATGTGCAAATGAGATTAGCAAGCAAATGGATCACTCATAGGATGTTAAGCCTAAGTATCAGGAGCACTAGCTCTGATACCAATTGAAAAAACACCTAGAGGGGGGGGGGGGTGAATAGGTGTAAGTGCTAATCTAAGAAACTAAATGTAAACTAAGTGCGCTAAATGCGGAAGCTAATGCAAATTATGCACAAACTAATACAATACAACAAGTGTAGCCGAATTCCCCTTTCGAGGCTCTGGACTAACTCCCCTTGATTCCCCTTGAAATGGGTTGAGGTGCTATGTGAAGCTCTTGTTGGATGAGTATAAGTTAGGCACACACACACAAGCAATCCAAGCAATATAAAATACACACAATCAAGCCAAGCATATAAGAATGAATAGCAATATGAATAAATGCAAGGCAATATGAAATATGCACAACACAAGCAAATATGATATGATATGAATATGATGCTTTGCACAAATATAAGAGAGAGTTAGAGAGACAATGGATCAATACGCAAGCACCAAGATTTGTTTCGAGGTTCGAGCACCTTACTCTACATCCCCGCCTACACCACCGTGTAGGATTTCCACTATCTCCACTCCCACCGAGGGAACCTCTACCGAAGAGGATTTCTTACAACTCTAGGAGTACCAAACTCCTCTCTCAAACAACAACCTCCTCACAACCGAGGGGTTAGGCCCGTAGCCAATACAACAACCAATCCACACACCTCTACCGAAGAGGCTCACAACCGAAGGGAAGAAGAAATCTTGAACCATAGAACCCTAAAACACACTTAAACACTAAAATATGATTAGTACAGATAACTATATATGTTTTGTAATCATCAAAACTCAAAAACCGGGTGATTGTAACCTTGGGCCAACATAAAAAGAACAAGAACAGGACGGGGTGCCAGTCACCCCACAGGAACCCTACAGTAGACCCCTTTCGACTGTATAACCTATATCCTGGGTCCACCCAAAATAGCGATGTTGTCTTTTCCATCAATTTTCTAAATCCGGTGTATGTTGTTTAAAGATCGTGTTATTTATATTATCAAGATTAACTAATGTACATGTTACCTAGATAACCAGGATAACTCGATGATAGTCTCGGTAACAACATCAATAATGTGATTAGGATACATGTTGTCATGAATAGGATAAACAGGACGATGTTGTTACCATATAATAATATTTTCTAGCAACTTTAGTAACATGGACAATATGTTGCCATCAGGTAATATCATGTATAATCAGTCAATTCCTCCACTGAAATCATGATATTGTTCAGAATTATCAATCTGGTTCTTTTCTGACATTTCACTACTTATTATGATTTAAGTATTTTCTAAAGATAACAATCAATAGTTCAAACAATGTAGTTCTCAGAAATTTATGATCATCTATTTAAAACATTTATCGGAATTTCTATACTGGTGCAGAGTGAATAATTTAGAATAAACTATTTAACATTTTATAAAAGGACTCAATCAGGAAAACTCCGTAATACTGGATGTCAGTTTATTAAGTAAACCATATAAATAATTAACATAAAATAAAACATGATTTGCTAAAAGTGGTAAAACACTAAAAATAATATTTAGGGTTCATAATATGCCTTTTTCATTAAATCTCACTATTTATAATTACATTGAATTATCTTTTCCGAATAATAATTATTTAACGACTTCAACTATTTAATCTTCTGAAATTAGAAATAATTCATTTAAATACATAAATATCCACACGATCAGGTGCATGCATAAACTAATGATCCAAAGCATAGTATTTACATAGAATTAAACTTTAAAAGTTTACAGTTTTCGTAATGTTTGAATTTATTTGAGAAATTTAAATTATCGAACATTAAATAAGTGATCAAAATCAATCCATAAATAATAAATAAATTTTGAAAAGATAAAAATACTAACTAAGCAATTCATTTGTGTTGTATATGGTGAACATGAAAGTGATTTACATACGTTAACCATGATTGAACACGAACCATAATTTAAATGTAAAATAATCATTTTGAAGCTTAAAATAATCACATGAAATGACGTAATAAAACAAATAAAATGACCAAATAAAGTAAATACTCACAATAACATTTAGAGTTTATAAGATGTTTTTTTTTGGGATTGCTCTGATTATAAATTAATTTATAAGTATTTTTTCTAAAAACAATCAATTAAAATTACAACAATTAACTTCTCAAGAATTAATAATATCTAAATGTTCATAATAACCGGGTGCAAGCACAAAGTGAATAATTCAGTTGCATGGCTTGGGCAAGAGACTCGGCCACTTGCATGGCTTGGGCAAGGGTTTGGACCCCTCGCCTCTGTAATTCCATCCTGGCCCATCCAGAGAGGCCATCCATGAACGAGAATAGGGAGTCTTTCTCGCCCATGTCGGGGATCTCCAGCAGTAGTTCTGAAAATTCTTTGACATAATCACGAATGGAACCTTTTTGGGTAAGGCGTTGGAATTTACTTCTGGCCTCGTCCTCGGCATTCTCTGGATAGAACTGCCGCTTAAGATCCGCCTTGAACTCTTCCCATGTGTTGATGGAGCATGTGCCCTTCTTCATATCTTCACATCGCCTACGCCACCACAACGTAGCGATGTCTTCAAGATAAAGAGGCACAACTTGAATCTTGGATGCATCGTCTCGAAATCCGACAGCATTGAAGTAGACTTCCATGCTCCAAAGGAAGTTATCAATCTCCCGAGCATTCCGAGACCCCTTGTAAGGCTTCGGCTTGGGCACATCTTTAGCCATAAGAGGATGTGACACCATACCTCGAGTTGCCAATGCGACATCATGTTGGTCGATCCTCTCCTTAAGCTCGGCCAACTCCTTCAAGAGTACCTCCACGTGGTTCCGCAGAACCGCGTTCTACTCCCTGAAGGAAGTGTTCCCTTGCTGCAACATGTCGACGGCAGAATTCAAGGCCGACTGCATCTCCTCCTGAAGCTCGTCTCCCGCAGACTCTAACTTCTCGATGCGCTCGTCGTAAGCCTCCATCTTATCCGCCACGGTAAGCTCCATCTTAGCTAACCGTGCCTCCAGCGTCACCATGACATCTCGGGACTTCTCCCTACTAGGCTTGGGTGCATCCTTTGGAACTACAACTCCACCCATCTCAGAACGAAGATCGGGGCTCGACATTATCACTCCCGAATCTAAGCTCTGATACCAACTGTCATGGGCGGATTCTTTTGACTTCGAACCACTCGAACCCGTGTGGCACTTAACTCGCTCTTTCTCCTTAGAAGCGAAGCTAAGTCAGCCTAACCCTCACACTCACTCACTCAAGAGAGAGATAACACTTGGAGAAGAAGTGAAAGCTTGTATTGCTTACTCTTGCTTTCCTTAATGATTACAAATGAGCACCCTTGGCCCCTATTTATAGGCAAGGGCTTGTACAAGAATTCTCTAGAATTGGAAGCTTCTAGAATATCTAGAAGATCCCCTATATTCATCCTTAAATATCTTATTCTAGAATCCTCTAGGAATCTTCTATGGAATATCCTTCTAGAGAGTATCCCTCTAGGAATGTTCCATGGAATATCCCTTTAGAGATTATCCCTCTAGGAATCTTTCATGAAATATCCCTCTAGAATAATCTTCTAGAGAATATCTCTCTTTACATGGTATATCTTAGCCCACTCTACCACATGGGATAAGCCCAAATGAGCCCAAGATTAGCCCAAGCGTACCAAGATGGAGCGGTTCGTGACACGCACACATACACACTTTCACTTTTGTTCAAACGAATAACGTGAGCTACTCCCATACTCTTCTTAAATATAGGGAATAAATAATGCTCCGCTTCTCAAAATACGCTGGAGCAGAGATGTGACGAGAGTTGGTGACATGTATACGTGAGAAAAAAACTTCATGTATGCACGCTAAACCTAAAGTGACCTGCACAAACTATATCAATCAACAACGAAGGCATTAAAAATTACTGAAATATGACATATAATTTCTACACATGATAATATTATTCTACGAATAAATCAATAGAATAAATATAGAGTCGAGCTATAAAGAATCACAGGAAAATCAGTAAGAATGAAAAGGGTGAGAGAAGATGCTGAGATTGGATGATCAAACAAAAAGAACTTCTTCTTCTCGTAATGCGTGAGCTCTTTTTCAAATACCTGACCAATAAAATGTAACAACTATACACCTGAATGTGCAAATTCAGGAAGTCATAAACTCCCAATGAGTGTGTAAAATGAGGAAATGGTGCATGTGCATATCCAATGTGAACATATTATAATACCAACATGTAATACACTGAAAAGACAGAAATTTCATGGTCTGATAAAATAACATTCAGCATGTTACCAGTATTACAATAACAGGCAGTGCATAATCTAAAGAGTAACGGAATCCAATTGTTATAAAATCATGTGTCAGTTCAAGGGTCTATCATATCATATATGTATCAGATGTCTATCTGACAGATGGGCATATAACAAGCTAGCACACATCAAACATGGCGTATAATATCAGTTATTATTAATTATGTTAGCGACACTATTGCCACATGTAATAGACGCATTCCATACTATGTCTACTACACATGTCAATTAGAATCCTATGTTATTGAAACTGATTGGTAGGAGATATTGTCCATGCTTTAGGTGGGTCCTATACATACCCAGGACCACGACCCATACTCCTGACGATGAACCAGACCCTCAGCTAGATAGTCAGTAACATGTACAACAAGTCGGGTAACATATATAATATGTATAACAGGAACAAGAACAGGACGGGGTGCCAGTCACCCCACAGGAACCCTGCAGTGGACCCTTTCGACTGTGCAACCTATATCCTAGGTCTACCCAAAATAGAGATGTCTCTTCCATCAATTTTCTCAATCCCGGTGTATTTGTTTAAAGATCGTGTTATTTATATTATCAAGATTAACTAATGTACATGTTACCTAGATAACCAGGATAACTCGATGATAGTCACGGTAACAACATCAATAATATGATTAGGAGACATGATGTCATGAATATAATAAGCAGGACGATGTTGTTACCGTATAATAATATTTTCCCAACGACTTTAGTAATATGGACAATATGTTGCTATCGGGTAATATCATGTATAATCAGTCAATTCCTCCACTGAAATCATGATATTGTTCAGAATTATCAATCTGGTTC